>CATIWC010000328.1:0-95688 GCA_948472305.1 Vicia faba | reverse complement strand
ATGACTGACCAATAACAAATACAAATCATATCACTCTTTCAAATACCCTCATGGATTTAGTAAACTTAAATGATATGGTCTAAGTCAGATTATCCCATATAACACATGTTGCATGTGGTGGACAAATGTAAATTTTATTTGTGTATATTTATTATCGCTAACATTAATTTGGGTTTATGTTGAATTAATTATGTATTATTGACACTTTATACAAAATTTGTATTATATAAAAAATAACATTACACTACTTTAGGATCAACATAATTGAACATGAACATTGTTTATCATAACTTAACATGAAAATAACATGAATACAACTTAAACATTACTAGATGATTCATGACATTTCAATATCTTGATAATATTGTCGACAAATCTCGCAACTGTCACATCCACCTTGATTGAACCTTTTGTTTCGTATCGATAAATTGTACTCCACATAATTCTTAAATCTTGACGAGTCTTCAACTTAAAGTTGTTGAACTTCACATTTCTTTCGTTATGAATCAATGGTGAACAATACACTATATGAACTACCCTTCAGTTGTTTGGATAGCACAAGCAATTATCCAATTTGGATTTCAAAACATCAAAAAAAGTGTTATGTGTGAGCCTAAAACTAACAGGAGGGCTTACGCAGTTGAAGTATACAAAATGTAAGATATCAAAATTGAGATATTGTGAGGTGTTTTATCTATCAACAAATGAGACATATATTTATACAAGTTTTAAGTTATTATAAACCACACAAAAATATCGTTGAAATAACAATCATACAAAAATATCAGCTCAATCACAATCGCACAAAAATAATACTATTCGATTTTTAAAAAGCGAGATAAAATATAATAGTATACCCAATTTTTTGAATCATCTAGTAAATATTTTACTATACACTAGATATTTCAAGAGATTTTTCATGGTCGGTATCAAATTTTGTTGGTGCATGAGAAATTTTTTTACAACGACTGATTAATGAAAAAATGAGAGGATATTTTGGACATAATGAAAAAATGGGGGTGCCAGATGTAAGTTGTTGGTAGGTTCACATTGTTGGGCCAAACTAAGGCGAAAGCCCAATAAAAAGGGAAGAAGAACTCAAAGAAACACAAGGTGCGGCGCCTTTCAACCCAAAAATCCCTAACCCTAATAACCACCTACAACAGTTACCACGCCTATAAAACTCATCTAAAAAAACTTCATACCTCATTCACTTGGAGCTGCAGTAGCAGCTGCTCACAACCAAAAAATCGTATTGTAATTTGTTTTCTATGATAGCTTGATCTGTTTTTGTCATTATCATTTAACCCAGTGAGGAGGATCTCCCAATAATTGATAGGAAGTGCCGTATGACACTCTAAACAGCAGCTCCGTCTCAGAATCCTCTCACCCGCCGATATTTGTTATCGGCCGAGTTTATTCTTTGCGGCGCTGTGTGTGAGATTTGAAACGGGTCTCCTGAGGGTTCATCTTTTACGTATTCATTTTTATGCACTTGGTCCGATGCCACGTCGCTGGTAGCTATACGATAGCTCTGACCTTCGATGCTATGATTGGACCAAAATCAAGAGTGAATTTCATTTGTTTTGCATTCTGATAGGAATCTGCAAATCTTATTAATCGTGATTCTGCAGAGCCGATTTGTGCGATTACATTTTTTTTATGATTTTTATTTTTTATTGAAGCTGATGATGATAACGATAGAACTGGAATTACCATCTGAATAGTTTGTTCTTTGATGTAAATATCTTGGCTGTGGTGCTGAGGCTTCAGTTTTCTCTTTTAACCTTGTCCTGTATATTATTTTATTTATATTTTTAATCTTTTACTTGAGACATGATTAGATTTATTATTGAAAATTTGGTTGATTTACTTGGTTTGGCCAATGATGATTCAAATTGAAATTGGAATTACCGTCTGAATAGCTTATTCTTTGATGAAAATTCTGGCTGTTTCTGAGGCTTTGAGACACAATAATTTTGATTTTAAGTTTTTTTATTCATAGATCTATCAAATTTATTGTTATTTTTTTAATTCGCAGTTTTGAATGTGTCATAGATATTCCCATTGGATTGATATATTTATAAACGAAATCTAGTATATATTTGAAAAATATCTATAAACAAATTTGTATATTTCTCATTTTTTGCAATGGTGAATTGGGGAGTTTTATATGAGGTGTTATGTAGAAAATTTTGATCAACTATAACGTACTAACGAAGAACGATGTTAAAGTGAAAATACATAAAACATAAATAATCAATAATGTACAAGAATATTGGAATAGGCTGAAATATAAATTATTAAAATATGGTGTAAATATAAACATGTAAATTCAAAACATTCATAAGTTATTTGATAATTATTTTTGGAAGAAAATAGTCATAGGTTATTCAATTATAGAGAGTGTATGCATTAAAATAGTTAGGCAAAATTTGAGATATCAATAATGTTCAGTTTCTGATGAATACTATAATGGCTCAGTTACAAGGGATATTTTAAAAATATTGTCGTTGCTATCAATCTGCTCAAAAATTACATCCTATTTTTCAACATGATTGCATAAGAAATTGTGATGTATCTTAATATGTTGTTTAGTTAATATACTATTATTGTTGCACATTACTAGAATACATTGAAGTTTAATGTCAAAATCAAGTAATTGTTATTTAAGCTCAAAATCAAGTAATGGTTGTTTAAGCCATAAAATCTCATCAAAATAACTACCTCTTGTGATGTATTCCCACCAGAAATTATTGCATAATTTTAATTATGAATATAACTTTGTAGGGTATCACACACATAAAAAAAATTCTGTTCTGTAACACATATTCTAATAGAGTAGTCTAAAGATATACATTTGTAATTGAGATGTTTATACGATATCTAACATATTTGATGTGGGATGTTTACATGACATCCAAAACATTTGATTCATGTCTGTCATTGCACACTCACCCAATTATATATTGCATCATCACAACAAAATCATTAATAAAACAGTTAACAACAATATTGGAACTCATGACATTTATTCTCATAACATTTAACTTCAAAGTATAAGCAAAAGAGTTGTAATTGTCAACTTAATAACTTACAAATGCTCAACATATTTTTAACATTTTTTAGATTTATCTCTCTATCCTCACTCAAAAAACCCAACAATACTGGGGTGTTACAACTCTCTTCCACTTAAAGAATTTATGCCCTAAAAAATTACCTTAAGTAAATAGATTTAGACATGACTCTTCCATCTCGCTCTCAATCTCCCAAGTTACATTTCCACCAGCTGTCCCTCCCCAAGCTACCTTCACCAAGGTGATCTTCTTACTGCGTAGATGCTTCACTTCCAGATCCTCTATCCGCATGGGTGATACCTCAACAATTAGATTATCTCTCACTTGTACATCATCCACTCGGATCACATGAGACGAATCTGGAATATATCTTCTCAATTGAGACAAATGAAACACATCATGAAGATTAGCAAGCAACGATGATAAGGCAGTCTGATAGGCCATTTTTCTTATCCTCTTCACAATATGGTACAGACTGATAAAATATAGAGTGAATTTTCAAGACTTCAAAGCTCGACGAGTAACTCTCAGAAACATGTGATCTCCCTCTCAGAACTCAAGTTTTCTTCGTTTATCATGATAACTCTTTTGGCGACTCTGGGAAGCTCTCGTCTTCTCCTGGATCACTTTGATCTTTATTGTTTGTTGGACAATCTCAGGCCTAATCACAAAAACCTCTCTGACTCATACCAACATAAAGGTGTCTTACACCTTCTACTATACAACGCCCTAAATGGTGCTATTCCAAGACTTAAATGGAAATTTTGGTTATAGGGAAACTCAACCAATGGTAAAAAACTATCCCAAGCACCTCATTAATCTAACGCACAAGCTCTCAACAAGTCTTCTAAAGATTGGATAGTCATATTTGTATGAGCATCTGTCTGCGGATGATAAGCATAACTCAAACGTAACTCTGTGCCTAAATCCCCCTGAAAACTCTCCAAAAATCTTGATGTAAACCTCAGATCTCTATCAGACACAATAATGAATGACATCCCATGCAAACTTACAATCCTCTCGATATATAGCTCTGCTAACTTCTTCAACGGACGATTAAGTCGAATCAGAATGAAATGAGCCGATTTAGTCAACCTATCCACAATAATCCAAATAGTATCACAACCCATCATTGTCCTTGGAAATATAGACACAAAGTCCATCGAAATGATGTCCTCATTTCCACTTAGGAATATACAATGGTTGCATCAAACTTGACGGCTTATGATGCTCAACTTTCATCTTTTGGCAAGTCAAACACGCATACACAAATTCTACAACTTCTTTTTTTATTCCAGGCCACCAAAAGATCTTTCTCAAGTCTTGATACATTTTCGTAGCACCAGGATGAATACTCAGACCACTTCGGGGTCGTTCCTCAAGAATACTCTTCTTAAGTTTTGGCACATCAGGAACACAAACTATATCTCTGAATCTGATTACATCATTCTCATCAATTCTGAATTCACCACCTTGTCCTTGATTGATTAAAGTTAATTAATAAACCAATATCAAATCAGCCCTCTGACCTCCTATAATCTCTCGAATAACACTATTATTAAGCTTTAACATACTCAGCTTCACACTCTACTGTGTGACTTCACAAACTAAACTCAAATATCTAAATTCTTCAATCAAATCTAACACTTTCGCCATTAAGGTCGACATATTCAATGTCTTTCAACTCAAGGCATCAGTTACGTCATTGGCTTTACCAAGTGGTAATTCAAACCAAAATCATAGTCTCTCAACAACTCAATTCACCTCATTTATCTCATATTTATTACATTTTGATTGAACATGTACTTCAAACTCTTATGATCATTGAACACTTCAAATCTAGAGCAAAATAGATAATGTCTCGAAATGTTACGTGCGAACACAACAACAGTGAATTCTAAATCATATGTAGGACAATTCTTTTCATGAACTCTAAGTTGTCTCGAATTATAAGCCACAAATTGTCCATTCTGCATCAACACACCATTCATACCCATCTTAGAAGCATCACAATACAAAACAAAAGATTTAGATGGAAACAATGGAGTCGACTTTAACCTCTTCTTAAGTTCTTGGAAACTCTCTTCATATTTCATATCCCACACATATATCTGACCTTTCCTAGTTAGTGGAGTTAATGGCAGTGCCAACTTAGAAAAACCCTCGATGAACTTTTGATAATAACCAGCTAATCCAATAAAAAATTCGAATTTTGATGACACGCTTCAGAGTATCCCACTACAACATAGCCATAACCTTCGAAGGATCAACAACAATATTTCCACTAAAAATCACATGACCGACGAAACTCACTTCTCTTAACCAAAACCCGCACTTGGATAACTTAGCATACACTTAATTCTCTTTCAACAGTTCTAATATAACTTTCAGATATTTGACAAATCATCGATGTCTTCAGGAAACACATCTAGGAAATCACAAATGATAGGTAGCTCACTAATTACTCCCTTACCCTTGGCATCCAACGAAGCTAACACCATAAACATTAGTGCATCATCTTTCACATATTAATCTATTTGCTTAAAAGATACAAACAAATCCTTATCCTCCACGAACTTTGGAGATTTCAATATTTTAGTGTAACAATCGATATGAACACGATTGAACTCCAACTAGTTCATTCCAAGGATAACACCAAGGTTATTCAAATTCTCGTTATGGCAGCAAGTCACGAATATCTCTGTGAAAAATATCAGGAAACTCATACACAATAGGTATATCAATTACCACAAAATCTCTCTCCACTCTCAAAGATGTAAACCACACAAGTACATGATCACCCCCTCTCAAGGACACTTCGACTTGACCGAAATATATGAATATAGAATCCATAATCTCTTCGGATTCTGGAACAACACCACCTCAATAACACATGCACTCTTGAAATCAACAACACACCGAACCAACACTCTACAACTAAAACGTCTCAGAAGAAAAAGCTTCACCCCCACTTGTTTCAATCTCACTCATGCAGGAAAACGATTAGAAAAGCAAGCAAGCACCGACATTGTTTCACACACATGTCACGTACTAAGGAACAAACAACATACAAAAACCTGGACATATGCACCAACTTGCTCTGATACCATTAATGTAACACCTTATACCCCACAAGCAATTATCACATAATTTTAATTATAAATACAACCACATAGGGTGTCACACACATAAAAAACACGCACCCTGCTCCGTAACACGGGTTCCAACAGAGTAGTCCAAAGATATAAATTTGTAATTGGGATGTTTACACGACATCCAACACATCTGATTCATGCCTAGGATGTTTACATGACATCCAACACATCTGATTCATTATGTCATTGCACGCTCACCCAGTTATTTATGGCATCATCACAATAAAATCATTAATAAAATAATTAATAACAATATTGACTCTCGTGACATTTATTCTCATAAAATTTAACTTCATAGTATAAGCAAAAGAGTTATAATATTCAACTCAAAACAACTTAGGAATGCTCAACAACATAATTAGTCTTATGACTTCAACATAAATATATCATAAAAATAAAACAAGCATTCCCAACCCGATGTTACACAATCAGAGCAAGACGCTACTAAATAAAGCGATAAACTAAGAAGAAACTCCATGAGTCAGCTTCCACTTACTGCAACAATGCTACTCCTGACAATCTGCATGATGCCCATGTAAATGCAACATTCAAACATAAGAGGTGAGAATGCAATTCAAAGTAAATATGATACCTATTAGACTATAATTATATTATGTTGTTAGTTTACTTTCCTCTTGCATATTCAACTGTGAAAGTAAATATAGAGAAACATGCATAGACCAAAAATGCATAACCAGAAACACATTAAATTAATACTCCGAGTTATATAGTAATCCAGAAGCATTTAATTGCACAACACACATAATCGCATAAACCAGAAAAATCACGCAACAACATAAACACATAAGTGCAAAACTGAATATATAAAAAATTGAGTAGAATATGCTGAAACAAACTTTAGAATTCTTTATCGTTAAGTCATTTTTTAGTGCAAGAAAGGTTGAACAACTAGCACCATCTTTTGTATAAAGTAATTCTATAAAACATATAAAGACATTTCATTATGCCTCAAGTATAATAAATAATAATACATTAGCAAATATACCTAGTTATCATACCTTGTTCAAATCTCTCAAGAATATCAAAATCTTCATTTGTAATCAAAGATGAAGACGTTCCTTTGAGCCAATCCTGGGTGCATATCGGTGCTTCAACTGTTGTAGGTGTTAATAAGATACGATATGGATCAAGCACCCATTCTCATGTACTAAATGCAGATTCAAATGCCATTGTGCTTATAGGTATAGCCAACACATCTCTTGTAATGTTTGCAAGGGTGTGATATTGGCCAGAGTTGACTTTCCACCTCTCTAGACCATTTATCTCCATGTTATGATATAACTTCTCTCCAAGATAAGTATTTAATTTATTAACTGCATTGACACACCCTTCTAAAAGATACAACTTATCAGCTCCATAAGGATGACTACCGCTACCAAAAACTTGCGACTCATATGAATTACCTTGAAGAGGCATAAGTCTAACACAATATTCCTCATAAACAGATTTCAAGCAAAACTCTAAGTTCGCTTTCAAGGCATTATCATCATCCTTATTATAATACTGCCTTACCATCCAATCAACCAGTTTAATCTTGCGCCTAGGGTTTATTGAACTTGATACTTCACACACAAGAGAGGGGGTGAATTGTGTGGTTTGAAAAAATATGGTTATGAAAACTTCTGCCAAGTTAAATCAAAGTTTGAAAAACATTTTCTAATTTTAAGCAGTGGAAAATAAATATTTAAAATGCAGAAATTAATAAGTTAAAGGAAGAAAGAGAACACCAAGAGTTATAGAGGTTCAGTCAAAAATAAAAAGGACTCACTTCTCTCCCCAAGACTTGGCCTTGAGAGTTTCCAATAATACATGAGATATTTTAGTAGGAAAGACTCACAAACCCCCTTATTCAAGGAAAATGGTTGTCCTACAACCAAAATATTTCAAGATAGATGACATGGGCATTTGCGTCTATTCTCTAATAACTTGTTGAAAGTGAAGTGGCCAAGCTTCCTTCCCAACTTTAGATTGAAGTGGTTATTCTTCTCACCACGAACACGAACCTTGTAGTGCGATTAGTCTTCAAGTTCCAAATATATCTGAGCTCAATATTGGTTTAACAGGATAACCAAATAACCTCTAAAATTTTAACCAGACTGATCTCAAACCTATGAATATTTTTAATATCGGCTAATCTTCAACTAATAAATAAATAATGAAAGATTATCAAAGTTAGATAATCCTTAACACACACACACACACACACACACACACACACACACACACACACACACACACACACACACACACACACACACACACACACACACACACACACACACACACATATATATATATATATATATATATATATATATATATATATATATATATATATATGTGTGTGTGTGTGTGTGTGTGTGTGTGTGTGTGTGTGTGTGTGTGTGTGTGTATATGTGTGTGTGTGTGTGTGTGTGTGTGTGTGTGTATGAACTGATCACACACTCCCTAATAATAAGCTTTTAACAGGTTTAGATTAGAACCACATATATAATCCCTATTTGGAAAATATTCAACAAAGGTTTATAAACATAGTTACCTTGGTGAATTTATACAATTCTACCCTTTCAGAATTATAATGGTGACCTCACTCACAAATGGTACTTTCCTCACAAAAGAATTTAGCTATAAGAACTAGTGAGAGAAAGTTAAAATAAAACAGAGAGAGAGAGGGTGAATGTCAATATACAAATCCGTGTTATGGATGATTTAAAATGAGAAAGGGAGCCTTTGTTTATAGGTTTTCGGTTCCCCAAAAAAGAAATAGCATTTAAGCGAAAAAGTAATTATTTAATTATTGACATTTTTTTCTAATTGGTTGATTTTTGAAAATTAATCGTATATGACTTCCCAATATGGAAAAATAAGATATATAGTCGTTGTATAGAATCTGGTTGCATTCAATTTTCCATGCGCCTCAAGTTCGCACCAATCTAATTGGTTGGCGTTTTCTTTCAATCGATTAAATAGAGTTAAAAATTCTTGTATGGCTTTTGGACTGCTCCCGTCTTGTTCTATACAACTTCTATATGTCTTTCAACGTATTTTCTTTTGGTAAATCATCTGAGAAAAATGTTTTTTTTTGTGTGTGTATGCTTATAGCCGTGTAATTCTATGAAAAGGTCCTTTTGTTTTTATATAATTTCACTCACTTACTAATTTTAGATATTTTCCCTAAGCCTTGTCGATTGTAATCTTTTTACATTGGCATTTGCTTGAGTTCTCTTGAGGTTTTTGATAGAATCCAGTTTATTTGACAAATTTTGGGGTACAACACAAACATGTCAAAAATGATCAATGGTTGAACAAGAAAAGTCAAAGGATTCATCAAAAATCAAGAATTGGGGAAACTTACCTAATTTGGAAAAAACTAGGTTTTCTAAAGTTTAAAAAAAAAGGCAAGTTTGCATGTATTTGCATGCATCTTCATGGCCATTTTTCATATTGATTCAAGCTTCAAATTAAAACAAGCTCAACATGAAAGTTGTGCATTTTTCCTTGACCTTTCCAAACATATAAGGTTCATCATCAATGAATCAAAATTGAGCAAGTTATGAATTTTGGAAGAAAAGTCTTTTTTTAAGGCAATTTATTTACCATTTCGTTCAACACTTTTGACTAACTTTCACGCCCATTTTTGAGTGGCTTCCAAGCTCCAAATTGTAAAACCTCCGACGTGAGACTTGTTCCTTATCCTCTTAGCTTTCTAAAACATCAATTTTTTTCAAAATATTTAGAAATGAGTGAGATAGGGTGAAATGGCCAGACAACTTTTTGTGTTATTTTTCATGCATGCAACTTTGTGTCAATCTGAGTTTCTTGCACAAACCTTCAAATTAGATGCCAATTTTTTGCATACTCACTATATACAAACCCAAAAACATGAATCAATACTTAAAATGGCCCAACATTCTATAATTTGTACATGCCCATGAAATTGCATTTTTAGTCAATTTTGACAAAATTGCAAATTCTCAAATTCTTTTCCCATGTGACACCACTTGCCACCTCACTTTCACACCTTCCTACTGCCCTAATTTAAGTGCCAAAACGTATAAAACCTCATCCTTGGCACGCATAAAACACAACTTACATCACAATTTGTCAAATTGGCCAAAACTTCCAAATATTTTCTTAAGATATTTTCTACCCTAACTTCATTCTCACACTCTATATAAGAGTGTCGTGCCCTCATAAACCCTATACACTCCTCATATTCTCTCAATTCCAGGTCTTGTATTTGTTTGCTCATTTTTGAAGTTTTCTCCAATTCTCTCAATTCTCCCATGCCAATCTCCATCTCTTGCTTGATTCTTCATCACTGAACCTAAAAAATCAAAGTCATTGGGTTTCTTTGGTGCTGGAAGTGGAAGAAGGCAGTGGATCATACTTCCACTTGATAAGAATCCTTAAAATTTAATGGATTTCATGCTTAGATCTACATGTGTTGTACCCCAAAATTTTCCCTCTCAATTCTCAAGGTTTTTGTTACAAGGATTCTCAAGGTTCAAGCTTGCACAAGTGCATTGGGATTTACCAGTACCAAAATTAAAAGGAAACTGTCAAAAATGGAGAAAACAGATAAAAATAACATTTGACAAATTTGGTGGAAAACATGTCTCCTTCGATTCAGCATACTTCGATTGACTCTTCGCCTCTTTCGATTGCTCAAAATGGCTACTAGCGTTCCTCTTTCGAACCTGGACTTTTGGCCTCCTGTATGCCTATTTCGAATGCAACTTGGATATATCCTTCATGTTGAACTCTAAGCCTCCTTCGAACACAGACTTTCGATTGGGAAATATGCTTCCTTCGAGCATGAGCTTCGATTGGGTAATATGCTTCCTTCGAGCATGAGCTTCGATTGGGTAATATGTTTCCTTTGAGCATGAGATTCGATTGGGAAATATGCTTCCTTCGAGCAGGAGCTTTCGATTGGGCCATATGCTTCCTTCGAGTTAGCTTGTTTCGACCACAAGCTTCGACTGAGGCAAAGGCCTCCTTCAAACAGATGTGCTTTGATCTCACTCTTGTACAAGACCAAGTCACATGCGCTGCCAGGCTCTGCCATAAAACTCCAAAACTGCTGCATAGCAGACCTGCACAGCCGCCCAGTTCCTTGCACCAAAATGGCAATAAAGCACTGTCCCTCCAAAGGCTACAAAGAGCAGTTTGCCCAAACTATTCAAACTATTTTGTTTTCCCTCCAAAACCATATTAAAGCTTCAGCCACCTCGCCTATAAATACAAGGCTTCACAACATATGCAGGAGAGGACCTTTTGGCCAGTCGAAGGAATCTTCAGAAAATTCTCTAACATCATAATTTTCTCAAACACTTAAACACTCCAAACACGTATCCAGAATCAAATCATATCCAGAATCCAAATCATATCCAGAATCGAAACACATATCCAGAAGCCAAACATTTATCCCCTTAGAATCTGAAACATCCATATACCTTGTTACCCTTCAAATCCAGCAGGAAGAACCTCACCCTTGTTCTTCTCTTTCGAATCCAGTATCAAAGACACAACCCCTGGTTCCTCCCTTCGAATCCAGAAGCATTCAAGGAAACCACGTAAAGGCCCAGCTCACGTTCCAGCCTCAAGCAAGGTAAGTCATTCTTAACCTTGAACCCTTCATTTTTAGCATAATACGTGAATAAGCTTCCTTTTCGTTTCAAATATATATGTAGTGTTTGTTACTTTGTTCGTTTCCACTCTTTAGTTTGTTTTTATTGCTGCCCTTTTTGGTTTGGTTCTTTGGTTGGTTACGGATGCTTTAAGAATTAACCTGGCCCTGAGGTAATGATAGTGTGGCCTTAGGCCACATTGCTATTTAATATTTCAAATGAAGTAAACAGGAGACAGGAATATGAAACGAAGCCTCAGGCTTCTTCACTGACTCCAGGCCCAATCGAAGGAGGCAGAAAGGCAGCTTACAGTTTGCACAGATTCCAGGCCTAGTCGAAAGGCACCACATGTTGTCCCACTGGTCCTAGTCGAAAGGCACAACATGTTGTCCTGCTGGTCCCAATTGAAAGGTACAACATGCTGTCCTGCTGGTCCCAATCGTAAGGCACAACATGATGTCCTGCTGGTCCCAATTGAAAGGCATAACATGCTGACCGTGAGGCTTCAGTCGAAAGTGATGCCTTCACCCTTTCTCAGGCCAAATCGAAGAGAGCCAGAAAGTGCAGAATCGAAGAGCGCTGCTGCCTGGGTCGAAAGACCCTCATTTTTCTTGTTTTTTTATTTTATTTTTGCCTTTATATTTTCATGCAATTCGATATGGTTGTAATAGTGTAGGATTTTATCTTTTTGCACTTTATTACTTTTATATGCTTGTTAGTAAATAGGTGATGCATGACAAGATTAACCTTTAATTTAAAATCAACCGTAGCTCACCATAACATGTAAAAAGATAATATAACTGAAAAACAATACACTTGCACATGCCACTCTTAGGGTACGCCTCACTTGGTTGCCTCGAACATCAGTCATTGAGTATAGGGTGTTTTAGAGGTCGCCCTCTTGTCCAAAGATCATAAGTTGCCTTGAAACGGTTGCCTCGGATAAAATGATCTAAGACATTAGGGTTACCGCTAAGGCGTCCTAACATTGCTTTAGTGACCACACGTCCCTTAATCGAATTGACCCGAAAAACTCCAACGACGGTGCTACCTACTTCTCAATAGTGGGATAGCACTGTCTAAAGGATATTTGCACAATTTAATTCCTTTTTGAGTAGGTAGATACTTTTAAGTACTTGCTCTTTTGAAAACAAAAACAAAACTTTTCGCACTTACACTCTCTTCAAAATAAAAATCCTTTTCAAACCCACAAACACAAAGAAAAGCAAACTTTTGAAAACACAATGAGCAAGTACCTAAGAGCCCGTGGATAACCACGGATAGAAAGGGTGCTAACACCTTCCCTTTCTATAATCTACCTCCCGAACCCGAGAAACAATCTCAAAAAGGAATTTTTGTGCTTTTGTCCTTTCCTTGTTGGATAAAATAAAAGACGGTGGCGACTCTTGCTCACCGCGACATTTTGCAAAAACAAACGCAAAACGCGAACCAGCATTCCAAAACAGTTAGTTCTCATTCCCACTGATCACAGAACTGACGACTCTGCTGGGGAATAGTATAAGTGAGGTATACCTTAGGATTAGATCACTTGTGTTTTCAATTGTATGCTTTGTATGCTTTAATTTTGTGGGCTTGTATCGGAGTTCTATAGATACTAACCCGGATCTGGGGATACCCTTTAGGTAAGTAGCAGTAAACTGTGAGGGATCTGTCCGGCGTAGACCGACATGGATGAAGCAGTAGCTATGTTGGTGTGACACCTTGGTCTGTACCGATATCCCTTGTGTTGGAACGAGGAGAATATGGGTCTTCTAAGGAGTCATTAAGCACCAACTAACCTTAGAACCTTAAATTGACCAACTTGGCCATAGAACAGTAGCAGTATGCTACACTCATTGAGACTAAACTCTCGCGATGGTTTCGGCCGCAAGAAAAGATTGCTAAACTGGAATTATGATCGATTGAGGGTAGTCAGTGATATTGAGATTGTTGTACCCCAAAATTTGCCCTCGTATTTTTCCACAAGAAATCACAGCTTCGGGCTTTTCCTGATTTTTTCAGACTGGCTCAAGAATCGGTCAAACAGACTTTTCTCGTCAATCAGACAAAATTTAGGGTTTTCTTTGATTTTAAAGCAGTTCAAACAGATTGCTTAGGGTTTGGTTGAGTTGGCTCAGGTTTTGATCAGGCGGACGCTTCTCTGACAATTAAAACAAAACTAGGGTTTTTGTGCGCGCATTCTCAGAAAGAATTAATTTTACAATTCTTTTCAGTTTACTCTGAGATTTGGACTGAAGCATTTGGATTGAGTTTGCAGTGTTTGATTAAATCAGTGAAAAGAGGACATGTGGACGTTTATTGTTTGACTGTGCACTGTTATGTTTAATTCGGAACGCCGGACGTTTATTAATTATTTCTTTTTCTAAGTCAGAATAATTGGATTTATTTCCAATTGTTTTAATTTAAGAAACTCAAATAATTAAAATAAACAATTGAAAAGAAAGAAGGAATTAACTGACAAAAAGAGATTTTTATTCATATTTAATTGTTTGTTACAAATTATTATTTAAACAACTGTAAATTTATTTACATTTTGTTTCCAATGATAATGTTACAAATAATTGAAGAATAAATTGAAACTATCCTAAATTCCTAAGTCTTCATCTTCTATACTGCTACTCCTCTTTTGCTCCATTGATTTTCATCTGCAAAACAAAGACAAGAAAAAAAGGTCAAATGCAGATAAAAATTAAAGGCGGACAGTTAATTCAAAAATCATCATTAAAAGTAGCTGGCCAGAATCAGTTGTTCCCCTCTCTGCAAATCACAAGATTTCTCTTGGTTCACAAAGAGGGATAGAAAAATGCTTGCAAAAAGACATGAAATGCACAAAAGTTATAATTGCACAAATTCAAATTTTCAAACATACTGCATTGTCAACAAGCTGCATAGTTCATAAATTTCCAACAAAGTCCAAACTGAACTACAAAGTCACAATGTCAAAATAAGCCAAAAGTTGTCAAAAAACTGTCCAAGGATATAGAAAGATATCAAGATATCAAACAAGTACAAAAAGTTATTCAAAAGCGAGGCAAGGAAGCAGAAGAAGAAAAAAGTGATATGAACTAGGTTTTCAGACATCATCATAAAACCTAAAAGAGGGCGAAATACAGAGTACCAGGGAAGGTCACAAAGCAAGCTTGCATCACTATCTCTCCGCCCTTGGCCGCCTGAAGCACCTCCGGTCCGCCTCCTCCTCCGTCTCCAAAGGTAGTATCCCTCTTTTTTTTTCCCATTCACGCACCTCAAACGATGATAACACACAGAATCAGAACAAAGTAAAACATTCAAAATGGAAATCAATAAAAGCTTGAAACCCTAAATGCGTTAAATACAGAAACCGTCACCTTACAATATCGCTTCGTTGGACCAAGGAGGGAAGAATGGACGAACGGTGATGCTTGGTGGCCCTGGGCGAAGTATGTCATTCAGAATCCATGGCTTGAGAAAGAATGAAGGAAATGAAGACGAAGACGATAAGGAACGGCGCCGCGCTGTAACTCTGAAACCCTAATCCATTCCCAAATGAACAAAACAACTTAACCCTTACAAAATTAATTTGTGAAACGCGCTTGGGCCCTATCCCATTTTCTTCCTAAGCCCAATAAATCTGGCATGCACCCCCCCTGGTCTTAGTCTTTTTGTTTTGCTTGGGTCAAGAACTAACAAGCTTTAGGCCCACATAACCTCTTTTCTTTTCTATTAACAAATATTTCTTAATCTTCTCTTAATTTTCATTTATTTTATAACCTAACTCTTTTTTTATATAATACATTAACTCTTTGATATAAACTGGTCTTAATTACTTTTTATTTTTAAGCCAGTATAATTAATATATATAAAATTAGAATGTCTTAAAACATTTTTTCAATTAAAAAAATTTGTACATTAACTAAAAATATAGATAATAGAATTTTTAAAACATTTCTTTTTTTTAGTTAAAACTTTTGTACATAAAAATGCTAATTAAAATACATTAATATGTAAATACATAAAAATACTTTTCTTTAACTTAAGGCCTTTTCTTTTATTTTATTAAAACTTGTTTTGTTTGTACATACTTAACAAAAATACAAATGATAACAATACATAAATAAAATACTTGATAATACATTAAGATTCACATTTTTCGCACCTTGTAAATAATCATACACTTACACAAATACATTGATACATTGCTATTATACATTTGCTTATCTTTTATTCCTATACATTGATACATATTACATTTGAGATCGCAATTCGATTTGGTCGTAATTATTTGGACACTACTCTCCTATTAAGTCTCATCCCCATTTGTAAACATTTGTACCCCCACTCCCGGATACTTATTTGTAATAGCGTAGACTTTAAATTCCCGCAATTTATCGCTTTCAAATATACCATGGTTAGACCTAGGGTTTGTATGTACATAAAATCAAACGCTAGATAACCTAATACAAAAACAAATACATGAAATCAATACACAATCACACTTGCACCCCTAGGGTAATCCCGCTTGTTGCCTTCCAAAATGGGCCATGCTTGCACGTCGAGTTTCTTTGGCAAAACAATTCAAATGATCATAAGTCCCTCGATGACGCTTTTGAAAGTTGCCTATCAAAATGATCATAGTCCCTTCAAGTAAAATTGCCAAAGACACTTGGCCCCATTGCATTCATGGTCCATACGATGACCCGCGCCTGTCCTGTTAAACATCCTAAATGCAAGATTGTCCACCAAATACAATGGTGGAACAAAATTATTAAAAGGGTTAAAACATGAGAAAAAACCTTTGAGTAAATTTTGGGGTAGACAACTCTTAGTTACTTGACAAACTTGCAAAACACACTTGCCTACTTTTCAAAATCACACTCCACAACACTTTCAAAACAAACTTTCAAAAACATTTGAAACATCTTTTCGAAAAGATACACACCTTTGTAAAACACTCAAACACGAGTCATTACAACGGTTGCCTAGACAAGGCGTCTTTTTTTTTCAAAACATTTTCAAAACACACACACACACACACAATTTCAAGCAATTGAAAATCAAAGGCAAGTGATCTAAAACAAGTAACTAAGAGCCCATGGATAACCATGGATGAAAAGGGTGTTAATACCTTCCCTTTTCATAATCTACCCCCCCGAACCCACGAAACATCTCAAAAGGTTTTTCCTGTGCTTTTTAACCTTTCCTTTAGGATAAAATAAAAAGTCGGTGGCGACTTTTGCTAAACCGAACAAGTGCGAATACAAACGCAAAAACTCAAGTCAGTTCTCCCACCGTACCACAGAGATCCTCTAGAACCCGGTTACTATTTTTAGGACAGGTCTTAACCAACTAAACTAAAAGAGGGTAGCACCTAAGCTCCATGCCAGCCTGAAATCTAAGGGCTCTCTTGTGTGACTTGTGTGCCCTTTACCATGTTTGCTTTTTGTGGATACTTGTGGTGTGCCTTTACCATGACATCATAACATCATAAACATTGCATACATCTTGCATAAGGACTAACCTATTTCAAAGACCAGATGGTTTCATCTTTGCTCTGTTTTGTAGGACATCATGATGCGTAGGAATACTATCCGAATCAACTTTGCTCAAGTACCTACTTTGCTTAAAGAGTTGGTTGTCAGGATTCCAGACACTACTTCCTTCATCAAGAGGCATGGTTCTCTTTTTCAGTTTAGTCACCTCAAAGTTGGACGAACAAATGATGAGTGTCCTGGTCCAATTTTATGATCCACTTTATCATTGCTTCACCTTTCAAGACTTCCAGCTGGTTCCTGCCCTAGAAGAATTCTCTGAGCTACTTGGTATCTCTGTTTTGGAGGAGACTCCATTTACTGGTTGGGAAAAGACTCTTAAGCCCGAAGAAATTGTTGCAGCCCTTCACTTGACCAAAGAGGAGGTAATGGCTAACTGGGAGACTAGGAGTGGAGCTAAAGGTTTCCTGACTAAGTTTTTGGTTGGCAAGGCTAACTACTTCTGGGACAGCTTAGACTTCCAAGCGTACAAGGACATTCTGGCTCTCTTGATTTATGGTCTGGTATTGTTTCCAAATCCTGACACTTTTGTTGATGTTAATGCCATAAAGATCTTCATTTCTCGGAACCCTGTACCCACTCTCTTGGGTGATATCCTTCATCAGCTTTATGCTCGTACTGCCTGAAAGCGGGGAACTTTGATGTGTTGTGTTCCTTTATTGTCAAGGTGGTTTATTTTGCACCTCCCTAAGTCCGTACTGAAGAACCAAGAAGGAATGGGCTGGGCTTTTAGGGTAATGTCTCTTACTAATGATGACATTATCTGGACTCTCAAAGGCTTGGATGAGGTGACTGTCATTGATTGTTGTGGAGAGTATCCTAATGTTCCACTGATCAGAACCCATGGAGGAATTTCTTATAACCCATGTTTAGCTCTTCGTCAGTTTGGAAGAGCCAGGCAAGAAGGGCCTCATGAGATGTTGATGCCTCATATCATCTTTGACTTTCAGGGAGATAGCGACGAGCTGCGTCGTAGATTCATCAGGGCTTGGGATAGAGTTCACCGATCTGACCCACATGAATTTGGACCAAAGACTTATTTGCCAATGGAGCCATATCTCAGGTGGGTCCACATCCGTGCCCAGAAGTTAGGTATGCCATATGAAGCTGTCAGGCCTGTTACTCTTGAAGTTGCCGATGAAGACGGGGTTCTTCCAACTATTCTCCATCCTCATATGCCCATTGATATTGGCACACTGAAGAGGTCTTGGATGCAGCTGTGGGAAGAACGGGATTCTTATCGAGAAAGTTTCAATGAACAAGAGCAAAAGATCCAGAGGCTGACTAGGCAACTGGAGAGTGAGCGGGCCCTGAATGATTATATCTGCACTGAGAAGAGGAGACCATGGGAGCATTGATGGACTTTAGACGATTTCTTTTACAGTTTTTATTTACTTTTCAGTATTTCCATTCTTGTAACGCCTAAGGGCAATTTGTTAAACCGTTTAAATTCTGAAGTTAAATCTAATGAAGTGTGTTTCCTTTCTTGTTTACAAATTTGAATCCCGATTGTCTTTGAAATCATAAATCATACGCATTTCATCTCATGCACTTCATAAACAGGTACCCTTTTACAGGTCTCTTATCTTCTTCGCTGTTTATTTCAGCAATCATCATGTCTACTGAACCTTCCACTGAGCAAGCTATCAAGGCCCTCCAGGCCCAGAATTCCCAGTTTAAAGAGTTGGTCATGAGCCTAGCTAAGGGTCAGCAAGACTTGAAGACCCTGATTCTGAAAGAGAGGAAGAAGAAGAAGAAGAAGAAGAAGAGGACCATCATGTTCAATGTTGGACGCAGATTTGGAAGTGGGCTGCAGAATGAGGTTGATCTGACCACCTCATCTGGAGGGAAGGTTAGTCCACAAGAAAGGAGGGCTCCTAGCCCTATGGTCTCCGACAACGAGGCGGACTATGAGCAAGAACAGTATCCTCCTGCTGAGGATAAGTACAAACAACTGGAAGACCGCTTGAGCGCTATGGAGATACAGAAGGTGCCCGGTCTGGACCTCGGAGATCTGGGTCTATCATCGAGGGTGGTGATTCCCCATAAGTTCAAGGCACCTGCCTTTGCCAAATATGACAGAGCTTCCTGTCCAAAGCTGCACCTCCGGTCATATGTGAGGAAGATCCAACCTTACACTGCTGATAAGAAATTGTGGATCCATTTCTTTCAAGACAGTCTTTCAGGGACTCAGCTTGAGTGGTTCTATCAGCTGGATGGAGCCAGTATTCGCAGCTAGGAGGATTTGGCTACTGCGTTCTGAAATTCTGGTGTATGCCAGTCTTCAGATGTTATACTCAATGTCTAGACATCTGATATGACATAATAAATACACTGCAAGGTAGATACCCAATTTTTGTGATTCAGTACAAGTAGCTTTGGTTTGTACACTATCCATTCATAGCCTGATGTCGCAACATTGGTTGCAACATCATCTATCACATACCATGAAGCAAACAACCCCTTAGTTCTGTTTATCATGCACACAAACCAGCAGGATATCCATTCATCTCTTTTGACATCATCTGTAACATTCACACAGTTTTATCCAAGCTGTACCAGATATACTTTGATGGTGCAGAGGATAGACCACACGATGTACCTAGTTCTGTCCATCTGGTACACATGATCAACAGAGAGCAAACAACCTTCACAGTTCTGTTTCTCCTGCACAGATATCAGCATGATGTCTTAACATGTTCTGAGACATCATCTGTTTCAACATTACAGTTTTACCTTGTTGTATAACAGACAAAATTATAAAGTATTGAAGGTAAAAACACAAATCAGTTGTTGACCCAGTTCGGTGTAATACACCTACTCTGGGGGCATACCAAGCCAGGAAGAAGATCCACTATTAGCAATATTAATTCAGGACTAAACTTCACAAGTTCCCATCCTTCACTTAATCATCTACCCAGTGCAACCTATACCTAGGAACTCCTAGATAGAAACCTACCAGTTTCCATTCCTATTGTCGCAACAACAGAAGTCTTACTTCTGCTCAAGAAGCAGTGCCCTCCCACTTGGTTTCCTACATTACAATGAATATGAAGTAATGCAGAAATACTTAGACTTGCTTCACAGCTTCATCCAAGAACACTCAAACTCTTACCTACAGGTTTCGAGTTACATACATGGTAACCTTGCCACAGACCGACAGGTTTACCTAACAAAAACACCTTCTAATGTTACATAGTGTGTATCTTAAACCCTAGGTTACAATCTGATATTTATAACCTATTACCTAACTCAGCAAGTTTTTCTCCTTGCTGTTACAACTCAGCAGCAAACTTCTCCTATAATCAAGGTCTTCAATCTTCTAGTTCCTAAAATACCTCCATATTTAGAAACAGTATTTTCTTCAAATATTCTGATTGATTCTTGATTGATCTTCAGATTCTCCACAAGAAACGCCACATATATTCTCAGAGTATTTAAGTACCAGAACTGTAACTGAATTATCAATTCTGTTGTCGTGATGTCAAGTTAGATGTCATGACATTACATCTAACATGTTTTCCTAGATGTTGAACTTTTTCAACACAACAAATAACCTAGATCACTTAGAATAGTTAGGTTATAAGTCACAGCTGTTACAAACATTCAACATATAACATAGTTACTTAAACAGTACTTAGTTTCAGGCGCAATGTCACATGCTGATGTTGTGACATCTTACATAACATGTAGGTCCAGATGTTGAACTTCTTCAACACCACATATTAAAACAACAGAGGGGATCTGGGTAAACTTGCTTTCTTATTTGTTTTACAAATGAGGCCAACTCTCCAGCCAGGGCACTTACAATCTCCCCCTTTGGCAAATTTTGGCTAAAACAAATAAGTGCAAGTTGTATTTTGGGACCAGGCCACAACACAGTTGAGATGTTACAACATCTTGTCTAACATCTTCTTTTGTAGAGGCTGATGTCCTTTGAGCAGACAACAAACCTCTGTCGCCAACTGTGAGCAACTCCACTCCATCGATGCCCCAAGAGGATTTCTTTTCTCCAGATTATTACTTGTGATCATGTAACTCAGATCACAAGTCACAACTATCCTCTTAACCCAGAACACAAGACACAACCAAAGTCACTTACTTAGGGATCATGTTGCTTTCTCCTGAGTCTTGCTGGACATTGCCGTCTGTTGCTTTCACTTGAGTCTCGCCTGAGTCCCTATCTTTCTCCCCCTTTTTGGCCAGAATTTGACAAAGACTGCCCATACAGATCCATACCCATGCACAATTTTCCCAGATGCTAACAAACTTCATATTGCTGAAACCCTCTGATGAAATGAAGGAATAGAGAGAGTCTTCATAAATAATGCAACTTTGGCATAGATAGTAACGACCTTGGTACTTTACTCTGACAGTTTCAGTACCCTAGGACTGGTTTTAATGCAGGTACCTACCCTTGGGTTTGACCCTTTGACCATGTCAGGATGCCCTTTTAAAACAGACATTTGTCTTTTAGAACAGACTACTCCCTTGTCTTAGGATCCCCTTTCCAAGAAACATCGTTGGTATATTACACTCTGCATTAGTTATATAATACCTTTATTAGATGACAAGTTATCACCTAAACATTCCAGCTCACTAACCTGTTTCATAATGAGACACAACAGCTCAGTTTTCTTAGCAGATGAAAACATGCTCAAATCCTATGTCGTCATACATTCTGCTATTTTCAGATTAGCAGCTTGAAGCCATTCCATTTTCTCAAAGAGGATGGTTACTCCCTCTGAGTCAAACAACTGTACACACATGGATTTATTAGTAATAATCCATACTTCATTCAATTTTCCTCCTGTTTGTAGTTTTAGAGGAAATTAGGAACAATGTCATTACCAATGTGATGACATTCGGTCAGACATAGTCTTCTTCAGTTTTGAACACATCATACCAATAGTTAATAAGGTGCCACACTTTATATCCTACGAGTTTGATGAAGACCTTTTGTACAAACCAATGCTCCCCCTGTTAGGGACAATCACTTCTCCTCATGGAAACAAGTAGGACACATTCAATACTCAGTTGGACCTTCAATGCAGCTTCTGATTCAAAGTAGATAAGACCCCTTGATGAATGGAAAACATAAGACGCATCTTCATGTCTTCAAGAGCGCACCCTCTGTTCAACAATATTGATTGAACGCATTCATACTGTGAATCAACCTTTCTTGATAATAATCAGCTGTCATATGTTGATTATCTTGATTCTCAGAATCCACTGCTGAGATAGACCAAATGCTACTGTTTGATTATCTCCTCCATGAATCAAATGCCACCTTCATGTTTATCAGACTTCTTCCAAAGATATTCTGATCTTCCAGTTATCATAAAAGGCTTAGATACACTGAGACAGGAACATGTAACAACTCCAAAGATAATCAATTAAATACTTGTACTTGTCATAAATAGCAATTGATCATAAATTCTTCCCATTATCCAGTAAGATACTTTCACCATTTGAATACTTTGACATACTCTTCGTGTGTTAATATCTTCTTCTTGCAAGCTCTTTCTTTGAGAGACCAAAGAGTTGAGATATCTAGGTTGCCACCCTTGACTTAAGTAAATAGAATTTTCTCTGAACAAACTCTACTTACTTCAACCGACTTGAGACTCCTACCAGATCAGATTCATCATTAGGAATGAGAGAGATGAGTCCTTCCTTGCATTGTACACAAATGTATATGACATCCCTACCAGATTCAAGTAACTCCAAGAGTTATACCTTAACCAAACTCTGAGTCTTCAAGATTTATGATCCCAATCTACTTCTATGAAGGAGCAATAATGTTGCACCATCATTGACTTTTATTAACCAATGGACTTGTCTTTCTTCACACCATAGTACTCCAGGGAACACCTGCTCAGCCCTGATCAATCTTCAGGAATAAGCCCACCAATAGGGATTGCATAATATCACATCTCAACCAGCTCCACTTCTAGAGTTCTGATTTCTAAAAGTAACCTTCGGGAGCATACAGACATAGTTGGCTCTACCATTGTCAACTTTGCACACACAGATGTTTCCTCTTCCAGGTCAGGAGTAGGTTCCAAACAAAGGTATCCCTTTGTTTGACACTCAAAACATATGCTCTTCAACTAGTAGCTGCATCCTTGTTCCACCATACCTTGGAACAAGGCCCTCCTTGAAATTCTTCAAGGTCTTCGTATAACACTAATCCGTGATTATGTGATTCTTGCCATCCTGAACGAAGAATGTCTTCATGAGTGGACTTGAGAGGACTCAAGTATCTGTGACATCTTCAATCGTTTATGTTGAATTCTTGAATACAGTAGTCTTCAATCAGAGCTTGAGTTTTGCCAGGTATTGCACAGCGGAAGAACATATTACAACCCAATCTTTGCACACACACTCCACCAGACTAGCCTTTAAAAATAGACCAAGTTTGACTATGGTTCAAACCAAGCATGACTACTACACACAACTTCAGGCGTACACACATCCTAGGTTTGAAAATAAATCAAACCTAGAGCAGCTACCACACAACCAGGCCAATTGCCAATCACCAAAGACAGGTGCACACAATTCCTGTCAAGAACAGTCCATCCTCCCACTTCAAGGGACCATTCAGGGAAATAGCAAACCATTCCAGGTTACAATCTTCATTACTAAAATTGACCTTGCAGATACCAGAAAGTATCACCCATGGATCTCATCCAGAAACAGAATAGGATGCCTGCTCTGATACCAATTGAAATTCTGGTGTATGCCAGTCTTCAGATGTTATACTCAATGTCTAGACATCTGATATGACATAATAAATACACTGCAAGGTAGATACCCAATTTCTGTGATTCAGTACAAGTAGCTTTGGTTTGTACACTATCCATTCATAGCCTGATGTCGTAACATTGGTTGCAACATCATCTATCACATACCATGAAGCAAACAACCCCTTAGTTCTGTTTATCATGCACACAAACCAGCAGGATATCCATTCATCTCTTTTGACATCATCTGTAACATTCACACAGTTTTATCCAAGCTGTACCAGATATACTTTGATGGTGCAGAGGATAGACCACATGATGTACCTAGTTCTGTCCATCTGGTACACATGATCAACAGAGAGCAAACAACCTTCACAGTTCTGTTTCTCCTGCACAGATATCAGCATGATGTCTTAACATGTTCTGAGACATCATCTGTTTCAACATTACAGTTTTACCTTGTTGTATAACAGACAGAATTATAAAGTATTGAAGGTAAAAACACAAATCAGTTGTTGACCCAGTTCGGTGTAATACACCTACTCTGGGGGCATACCAAGCCAGGAAGAAGATCCACTATTAGCAATATTAATTCAGGACTAAACTTCACAAGTTCCCATCCTTCACTTAATCATCTACCCAGTGCAACCTATACCTAGGAACTCCTAGATAGAAACCTACCAGTTTCCATTCCTATTGTCGCAACAACAGAAGTCTTACTTCTGCTCAAGAAGCAGTGCCCTCCCACTTGGTTTCCTACATTACAATGAATATGAAGTAATGCAGAAATACTTAGACTTGCTTCACAGCTTCATCCAAGAACACTCAAACTCTTACCTACAGGTTTCGAGTTACATACATGGTAACCTTGCCACAGACCGACAGGTTTACCTAACAAAAACACCTTCTAATGTTACATAGTGTGTATCTTAAACCCTAGGTTACAATCTGCTATTTATAACCTATTACCTAACTCAGCAAGTTTTTCTCCTTGCTGTTACAACTCAGCAGCAAACTTCTCCTATAATCAAGGTCTTCAATCTTCTAGTTCCTAAAATACCTCCATATTTAGAAACAGTATTTTCTTCAAATATTCTGATTGATTCTTGATTGATCTTCAGATTCTCCACAAGAAACGCCACATATATTCTCAGAGTATTTAAGTACCAGAACTGTAACTGAATTATCAATTCTGTTGTCGTGATGTCAAGTTAGATGTCATGACATTACATCTAACATGTTTTCCTAGATGTTGAACTTTTTCAACACAACAAATAACCTAGATCACTTAGAATAGTTAGGTTATAAGTCACAGCTGTTACAAACATTCAACATA
The DNA here is from genome assembly GCA_948472305.1 of Vicia faba. Taxonomy (NCBI): domain Eukaryota; kingdom Viridiplantae; phylum Streptophyta; class Magnoliopsida; order Fabales; family Fabaceae; genus Vicia; species Vicia faba. The sequence continues at coordinate 70,171 of CATIWC010000328.1, read as the reverse complement.
TAACATAGTTACTTAAACAGTACTTAGTTTCAGGCGCAATGTCACATGCTGATGTTGTGACATCTTACATAACATGTAGGTCCAGATGTTGAACTTCTTCAACACCACATATTAAAATAACAGAGGGGATCTGGGTAAACTTGCTTTCTTATTTGTTTTACAAATGAGGCCAACTCTCCAGCCAGGGCACTTACACGTTCTATAGGCAGTATCAGTATAACTCTGACCTCGCTCCTACGCGTACCCAACTCCAGGGTATGTCAATAGGGACGGGTGAAGGATTTAAAGAATATGCTCAAAGATGGAGAGACCTTGCCGGAAGGGTGCATCCACCTTTGGCTGATCGTGAACTTGTTGACATGTTTTTGGGGACCCTGTTGGGTCCGTTCTTTAATCATCTGATTGGAAGCTCTTCCACCGGGTTTACAGACCTTATCTTGACTGGCGAGATGATTGAAGCTGGTATTAAAGCTGGGAAAATACATAAGGGTGCCTCATCGAGAACCGAGAAGAAACCATTTAAGAAAGAGTCCAGTGTTGTCTACAGTGCAAGAAGACAGAGTAGACTTGAACACCGCCAAGCTGTCAATGCGGTTGTTATTTCAAAACCTGCTGGTGCTCCTCAGCATCACAACCAACAAAGGGACGAGAGACCTCGAAGGCAATTCACCCGTCTCAGCATGACATTGTCTCAGATTTTGCCGCAGTTGCTGAAAACCAATCTGGTGACTCTAAGGGAAGCCCCAAAGAATCCAAATACTACATCACCAAAGTATAACCCCAACGCCCGCTGCGCTTATCACTCTGAGAGCCCGGGGCATAATACGGATGATTGTTGGACTTTGAAGAACAAGATATAAGACTTAATTGATGCAAAGGAGATTGAGTTTGAGGCGCCCGAGAGGCCTAATGTTGTAACTGCTCCCATGCCCAGGCATGGAGTGAATGTTGTAGAGGAAGACTTGTTTGTAGTTTCTGTGGATGATATTGTTACCCCTCTGATGACTGTCAAGAAGAACCTGTTGCTAGCCGGTTTATTTCCGGGCTGCGGTGAAGGTTGCCATATGTGTTCTGTTTTACCTACTGGTTGCCCATCTTTAAAGTCAGGTGTCCAAAACTTGATGGATAGAAAAAAGATCATGTTGGAAAAGAATGTTGTTCCATCCATTCCTACTGAAGAAGTTGCCATCATTACCATTTTCAACAATTCTCCCAAGGCTCCCTCGAGGAAGCCTGTTAGAATTACGCTTGTTCCAAAGATCGCACCTGTAATCATCACTATTCTGGGGCCCATCCCCTACACCTCTGACAAAGCTGTCCCTTGGCACTATGGGGCAGATGTTTACGTTCTCGGAGTTAAGCAAGAGTTTGATGCTGATACTGGCGTCAACAACATTACTGGACCTGCAAAAGTCACCCGCAGCGGTAGACTTTTCTCACCTGATATTGCTTCACCAACTGTCCGAAGACCTGTTGTCATTACACCTGAAAGTGTACCCACTACTGTTCCTGATCAAGTTCCTATCCTTACCCCTATCACCGAGTCCTCTGACGCTCGGGGAAAAGGGATCACCACTGATATGCCTGCCCAGACGGAGGCGCCAAAGACAACCACTGTTGAAGCTTCCAAACAGGAGATGGAAGAGATTCTGAAGATTATTAAGAAGAGTGATTATAATGTAGTTGAGCTGTTGTACCCCAAAATTTTCCCTCCCATATTCTTCAAGAAATTGCCAAGTCAAGTCACAAAATTCCCCAAGGGTTATGCAGTTCAACTGTCTCCTATACAGTCAAAACTAGGGTTTGGGTTCTGATCAAGAAAATGAAGTTTTCAAGGGCCCAATCAAGTCTCATATGCCTACAAAGATGGTCAAGTATCCTCATATCAAGTTTCAAGGCATTCAGCTCAAAATTGCACAGTCAAAACCCTAGATTGCACTACAGTCAACTGTAGGGGCAAAATGGTCATTTGACAGTCAAAAGTTCAAATTTTTGGTCAATATATCATTTTGAAGCCACAAACATCATTTGATCAATGCTTGATCATGATTCTCAAAATTTGGCTCATAAATCATCAAAGATGCAAAAGTTACTATATTTGGACAGCTGAAAAAGTCAACTGAAATTGACCAGGGCATAACTTTCACATGGATTATCAGAAAAATTCCATCCAAAGCTCATTTTGAATAGAAAGACATTTCCTACAATTCATCTTCATATTCCAAGTCCAAGAAATGCTCTCACAAAAAGTTATCAATTTCAACATTATAGGTCATTTTCAAAAGTCAACAAAAAGGGACTTTAAGTCAAAGGCCATAACTTGAGATTGGTAAATCAAAATGACATGGGACCAAAGGCATTGGTTAAAGGACTCAAAGACCTTTCCAAAATGTCCAAGAACATGTGAAAAGCTTAAAAATTGAGCAAGTTATGCCTTGTGGAAGTTGGGAAATTTTTGGAAATTTTTGAAAGTCAACTTTACTTCAAATGATCCAAAAATGCAAATGGGCCCATTTTTCTTCCAAGTTTCTTCATGCCAAGCCTATGCACGATCATTAAGCCCAAGGGGAAGTATTTTCTCAATTTTTAATTATTTATTTGAATTTATATTAATATTAATTCATTTAAATCATTTAAATATGTGAAAAATATAAACCTAATGAAAACAAATCTTTTTATGCATGTTTGATACTCAATATTTCGTGTAAATGCAAATGGGGAAAGATTTGGAGCTGATTGGCATAATTGAGAGCAAATACACTTGAAAAAGATATGGAAAAGATATGAAGAAATCAAATATGTGAAATCATCAATGCCATGGATTTTGTTCAGTTTTCTTGACCTAATCATCTCACTACATATTCAGGATGATAACCCTAATGCTAGAGAACTGCAAGCTGCGCATAGAAGGCTATTACAAACTTGAAATTTTCCATAAAAAAGTCAATTCGGAAAAGCATTCTAGGGGACGATTCAAGCCCTAACCTTGATCTCAATAGCTTCATTGGGGTGTTCTGAACGCGTGCCAATCCAAAACAACCACAAAAACTCCCAGAATTGGTAGACTATGTTCAAACTGTATCACGAAAATTTTGAAATCATAGATCATAATTAACGCATCTTCTTGCATTTTTATTTGTGGATTATTGTTCAGTGTAATGTTTCTAAACTAACCATCGTGTTTAATTGTATTTTCGCTGACCATACACGATAATGCCATGGATGGAAGTTAGGGTTGCAGGTTTCTTGAATTAGGGCTTTTGCATAGAGGAAAAATTAGGATCCATGAATACCATGGTTGCATACAGTAGGTCTGGACGAAGAAGACCATATACTCGCGATGAATTTATGATTCACATAGCGCTAATCGCTATTTTTCCATAGCCTACTTTCTGCAACGCTTCAAAAACCGTTGCCTATGTATTTTGTTTTGCAGGGATGGGGAAGAAGACGATACCGTGTCAAATGCTGGTTGGTTCATTTAAACCAGCGCGCGCTTTTTTTGTTTTTAGTGGCCACTAACCAAGTTCTCTTTATATTATTTATTCGTTATTTATATATTAAATATGTTAACATGGCGTAGTGGTCAGGGAAGGCGTTGGCAAGGCATAAGACCTGGGTTCAAGTCCCAGGTCTGAACAATTCCCTATTATTTTTCTGTATTAATTCATATGCAGGCACTCATTTGTGGATCACCCTACGCTCACAATCTCCAGCGTCCACGCGTCCTACAAAAGCAAATCAAAGGCATAAATTCAAGGAACACCATAAGTGCTGGTCAACATGCCATACAAAATCCAGAAAAGTCAACGAGCTTCAAAGCTTAATGGGCCAAAATTCCAGGCCTGAACCTCCTAAATTGGGGCTACCCCCCCTGGTTTGCCCTCCTTTTATTTTTCTTATATTTTATTTAAATTATTATTTCGTTTTCTTGATTGTTTAATTTAATTAATTTATTTTTACAAAAAAAACATAAAAACATCAAAATTCAGAAAAGACAAAAAAATTAATAAATATTTATATTATAATTATTTTCATAAAAAATGCTTGTAATTATTTAGTTTTAATTAGGTTACAAATTTAATTCTTTTTAATAACAAAAATCCAAAAATATAGAATTAGGTTAATTGATAATTTTTATGCCCTTTTAAATTTTCCTTTTTTTATCACAACATTATTTATTTATTTATTTTATTTTTGTAATTAATTGTACATAAATATAATTTAGGTTTAAATTAGGTCAAAATTCAATATTTTCATAATAAACTTAAAAAACATTAGGATTAGGGTTTGACGCCTCCTTTTTAATTTTAATTAATTATTCTTTCTTTTAAATCTTGATAACCAAAAATACCAAAAAAACATTTAATTCTAACTAATTAATTCTCATTAACTTTAACTTCTTATGAAAGGGTCCAACGCCCATTGTTTTAATTATTTTATTTCGCGCATTTTACTTTATCGCTTATTATAATTATGTACATGTCCCAAAGCCTTGTAACTTTAACTTTTCGCACTTTATTTTTCCGCTTTATTTATTTTCCGCTAAAACGGGTCCGGTTTAATTTTGGCGATGTGGACCCGCGCCATTTGTAATAACCTTAGATTTATTTTCCCGCAAACTTATAACTGTTAAAAAGCATGCAAGAATGAATGTCTTAATTAAAATCAAGCGTAGATCACAATGACATGACAAAAGACAAATATCAAATGAAAACGACACACAATTCGCACACACCACCCCTAGGGTACGCCTCACTGTTGCCTCGAAAGGTGATCGTCGAGTAGAGGATGTCTTAGTAAGTCCTCATGATTCGGGAACCTGGCATGAGGGTAGCTTCTAAGGTATCTTCCTATTGCTCTGGTGATCACCATGTCCCGAACCCTCGAATTGACCCGAACACCTCCAACGGTGGTGCTACCTACCTCTCAATGGTGGGACGGCACTACTTTTAAGGACATTTACACAGACGAATTCCTTAGGGTAGGTAGGTTCTCAAGGATACTTGCTCTAATTTCAAACAAATCAAAACATCTTTTCACCAACATATTTTCAAAAGCTTTCAAAGCAAACTTTTCAAACACTCTGACGTACGAGTCGATCTGAAATTTTTCAAAGAACTTTTTAAAACCCACATTGAAAAGCAAGCAAACAATTTTGAAAACACATTGAGCAAGTATCTAAGAGCCCATGGATAACCATGGATAGAAAGGGTGCTAACACCTTCCCTTTCTATAACCTACCTCCCGAACCGAGAGCGATCTCTTTAAAGGAATTTTTCTGTGCTTTTGTCCTTTCCATTTGGAGAAAATAAAAGACGGTGGCGACTCTTGCTTCCGCGACATTTCGCGAACCAGCGTTAAACAGTCAGTTCCAGATCCACCGATCACAGAACTGGCGACTCTGCTGGGGATATCTTATAAAGTGAGGTGTACCTTAGGGTTAAGATCACTGTGTTTTCAATTGTCTTCTTTGCTTGCTTTACTATTGTGGGTTGTATCGGAGTTACATAGATCCTAACCCGGATCTAGGGATACCCTGTTTAGGTAGCATAAGCTGTGAGGGACCTGTCCGGCGTATACCGACATGGGTGAAGCAGTGGCTACGTTGGTGTGGCGCCTTGGTCTGTACCGATATCCCTCGTGTTGAAACGGGGAGAATATGGGTCTTCCAAGGAGTCATTAAGCACCAACAGACCTTAGAACCTTAAATGACCCAACTTGGCCAATAGAAACAGTAGCAGTATGCTACGCCCATTGAGGCTAAACTCTCGTGATGGTTCTGGCCGCAAGAAAAGATTGCGATGCTGGAGTTATGACCGATTGAGGGTAGTCAGTGATATTGGGATCCTCTAGAACCCGGTTACTTCTGATAGGACAGGTCTTAACCAACAAACTGAAAGAGGGTACTACCTAAACCTCATGCTGGCCTAAACCTTAAGGGCTCTTTTGTGTGACTTGTGTGCCTTCGTACTTGACTATCTGCGTGCTTGTTACCTAACACTTGTTTCTTGCAGGTCTTGTTTATAGTCCTTAATTGGGACTCATAACAGGGTACTAAGTTTCTTGCAGGTCTTGTTTATAGTCCTTAACTAGGACTCATGACAGGGTTTACCAAATTCCTTGCAGATGTTGTTTATAGTCCTTAATTGGGACTCATAACAGGGTTTACTAGATCTCTTGCAGGTTTTGTTTATAGTCCTTAATTGGGACTCATAACAAAGTATACTGAATTTCTTGCAGGGTTTGTTTATAGTCCTTAATTGGGACTCATAACAGGGTTTACCTACTTCACTCCATGCATAGCATGACATCATACCATTGCATACCATTGCATACATCCTAACCCATTTCAAGGATCTCAAGGGCTTGTGATGCAGGTCATGATAAACCAATTACCCAGCAAGGGGCAAAGGGGATTTATTTTCCTCTAGCCAAGGTTGTCAGGGGCTATGACCCACTGGATATGGTGAGCCTTTGACACTTGAAGAAGGACTCTCAACAAGTATGGAGTACCTTCAATCAAGTTATCGGTTTTCAAATTCTAACAAATTTTTTGTCTACCCCGCGAGGTCCTTGAAATCATTGCATGCATGTCATACCCATCATTGCATTACAGGTACCCCTTTTGCAGGTCACTTACCTTTCTCGCTGTTTATTTCAGCAATGGCCTTCCAACCAGATAACCAGGGTCTTCAGGCTCAAGAGACTCAGTTCAGGGAAATCTTCCTAGGTCTATCCAAGGGGAAAGAAGAGCTGAGGACCCTCCTCATGGGGAATCTGATCAGAAAAAGTCCCGAAGATGACAAGGACGAACAGCTGAAATGTCTATAAGCTGAAGTAGACACATTGAAAACCCAGATGCTGGGGCAAAGGGCCCTCATTCAAGGTTTAGCTCAGGAGCAAGGAGAGCTGAGGACCATGATCAGTCAACTCCACCAAGGCAAATCCAACATGAAGCTACCAGTCCAAGTCAAGGACCAAGTCTTTGATCAGCTACCAAGAGGACAACAATCTGGTATGGTGAAGAATGGACCTCCCCAAGTTGTTACTACTTCACAAACCCAGCATCAACGGGGTAATCGGCGTAAGCGATATACACCTGGAAGACATTTCTGAGACTGGTATACCATCATCTCTAATGCTGAAACGCTTGTTGGAGGTCAATCTGATTACCTTAAAGGGTCCTCCCCAGAATCCCGACACCTCTGCTCCCACTTACAACCCTGATGAAAGATGCGCCTACCATTCTGACAGTCCTGGACATGACACCGACGATTGTTGGAGCTTGAAGAACAAGATCCAGGACTTGATCGACGGAAGGGTGTTGGAGTTCATGCCGGGTGGCCAAATAAAAATCTTCTGCTAAGAATCTTCCACTTGAGATGACTAGTTCAAATTAGGAAATTTTTGTTCATTCGAATGTTCAAGTCGCAATTTTCTTCTGTTCAAACATTTATTCATGTTAAACATTGTTATTTCATTAATGCATCGCTTATGTCTATTTTGAATCAATATATTCGTATTCACTATACGCAAATTATTTTCATATTTTTTCTGATGTCAACTCTTGATCCAAGATTCTAAGCCTCTTGAGGGAGGATGACGAAAACGATACCGCTATCTTTTACAGTATGCTTTTGAACAGACCCCGCTGATGAAGTACAGGCATTGTTTCAATTCCTAAACACTGGAGTAATAAGGAAGATAGTCCCTCGTCAACCCTTCTGAGCCAAAGAAGTAGGAGTTTTTATTTTCGAAAATTAAACCCTTAATCATAACCCGGGGCAGGGTAGTCTTCTCAGTTGATCCAAGTGCATGACGAATGGCACCGAAGAGATCTTTACAAAACGAACAAAGACAGTGATGGTTCAGAACAGTCATAAGGACAGGCAGTCATCATCAAAATTCATAAACGAAAAGCCCAAAAAGTCTAAACCTACAAAGGGGACTTATGAAACCGGGGCATCCCGCTGACTGTAATTCCAAAAAGGAAACAGTTCAGGCAAAAAAATAGGGATAACAAAAATCAAGAAAGAGGTCCTACAAACCCTCAACAAAAAAGGAAATGACTGCCTAATCAAAATATACTGTCAACATCTGAACCATCGCCGGAAAATCAGAGCAAAGACTCAAACCAGGTCTAACGTATGATCAACTGAGTTTAGGTTTGGAGAACATCACGAAGAGCGGGTGGGTATAAATAATTTGAGCCTTTATCCTTTGTTTCTTAAAACCGTGAACCAGGCCACGTTATAACCCTCAAAAGTCCTAGCTGAAGCATGGGTTAGTTCGAAAGCATACTGTTACGAAAGGTATTCTGACTCCTTAAGGCTTACAGTAAATACGGAGTTGACATCACGTTTTACAAACATTCATTTGTTTTATGAAAAAGAACGCATTTTCAAAATCTTCAAGACAGACATAAGCTTTGCATTTTTGACATAATTTTGTTTGCATATGACTTTTTGTTTGAACAGCAGGAAAATTCGCACGACGAATGCCTAATGAACAGAAGCACCTCCAATCAAGGGGCATGACATGATCATGGTCTACCATCTGGGGCAGTCCAATCAAGATTCGGAGAATCTCTCAAAGGCCAAATAGCCTGGGGCAAGTCTCCGCCTGGGTCACTTGGGGCATTCCAACAACAAATCTTGCCTGATCAAATACCTTATGGTGGCATGACAGAACACTCTAACGGGGGCAACTCCCTACATTCTGAGAGCGTGGACATAGTCGAAAAATACTACGCAAAATCAAAGACCCGCTAGGTTGACACACCTAGGCAAAAACAAGGGCTTCCCGGCGAACCAAAAGGGTTCGGGCAAAAATAAGGGATGAAATGGAAAAAAAATCTGTACACCCGGCAAGTCGAAAACCTGAAAAGGCGGCTTGGGCAAAAATGGGTATCCCGGTGGACTGAAAATCCGAAAGGGCGGTCCAGGCAAAAATTAGGGATCAAAGCGTACGACTATGTCCTGGCATCTCGTCACCCGCCTACCAGAAGATTTGTCAATTACCCCCACGGGTGCCTTCTCCTACTGAAACTGGGGCAATAATGCGTGGTCTAAGCAATCTAATGGTTCGGTCCATCAAGGTACCAAGATAGGTTCAGCTAAAGAACATAACCAGACATCTTAATTCCCCAGAGAGTGAGCTAGCAAGTCAGTGCACTCTCCCCGAGCAAAGTTATCAAATCTTAAAGAAGTTGAGTATCCTCCAGTAGATCTCAATACTTCCCCAGCAGCAATGTACGCATTCTTAACAAGCATCCCCAGCGGTCCTGGTCTAAAGATTGTTCCCCGGCGACGTACCAATATTCAAAGGAATCACTTCCCATACAGTTCAAAATCTCCCCAGGAGAGTCCAGCCCAGATTCCCCAGGAAGGTTGGAATCCATATCCCCAAGCAGTGAGCTTATCCCCAGTAGATTCTGGAAGCTTACCTCCTCGCAGAGCACAAACGCGTCGTCCGGCTTGATTTAAAGAGTAATTTTCTTAACAGGATATAACTGGGTTATCCTCAGCCAAAAACCACGGAAAGAGCGTCGTCGACAAAGTCTTCCTATCCTCAGCGAAGTCTATCAATACTTCCAATAACAAGGATGCCCTCAGCAGGTTACTATCAACAATCAGCAAGGCATCCCTCTTCCCACAGAATATCACTCCCCAGCATGGCCGCTAGAGTATCTTTTCTCCCCGCAGAATCCTCCATTCGCCAAGTTTATTCCCCAACGGAGTTATCTTCGCCTATTGGAATTCTTGCAACCCTCCTTCTAGCGCCAGCCCAGGATACGACTTCCCGGCACCCGTCAAGGATTTATTTTCTTAGACAAACATACATTCATAAAACGTCACATACATCATTATAGCATGCATATGCATCATATCATACGAATCTCATTTACATCGAGAACATCATTGCTTGATCCATATTATGCATATGACTGACATTTACCTTTTCAGGAAGGATGCAGTTGAAATTCTCAATTATACTTCAAGACCTAGACCGGTTCAGTTAAATCGACCCTAAGATTTTCCTGATGCTTATCCAGTCAAAGGCCTTCTCTTGGTTCAGTCAGATCGACCCTAAGATCTCCCTGATGCTTATCCAGTTGAAGATGTTTCAAGACCTAGACCGGTTCAGTTAAATCGACCCTAAGATTTTCCTGATGCTTATCCAGTCAAAGGCCTTCTCTTGGTTCAGTCAGATCGACCCTAAGATCTCCCTGATGCTTATCCAGTTGAAGATATTTCAAGACCTAGACTGGTTCAGTTAAATCGACCCTAAGATTTTCCTGATGCTTATCCAGTCAAAGGCCTTCTCTTGGTTCAGTCAGATCGACCCTAAGATCTCCCTGATGCTTATCCAGTTGAAGATATTTCAAGACCTAGACCGGTTCAGTTAAATCGACCCTAAGATTTTCCTGATGCTTATCCAGTCAAAGGCCTTCTCTTGGTTCAGTCAGATCGACCCTAAGATCTCCCTGATGCTTATCCAGTTGAAGATATTTCAAGACCTAGACCGGTTCAGTTAAATCGACCCTAAGATTTTCCTGATGCTTATCCAGTCAAAGGCCTTCTCTTGGTTCAGTCAGATCGACCCTAAGATCTCCCTGATGCTTATCCAGTTGAAGATATTTCAAGACCCAGACCGGTTCAGTTAAATCGACCCTAAGATTTTCCTGATGCTTATCCAGTCAAAGGCCTTCTCTTGGTTCAGTCAGATCGACCCTAAGATCTCCCTGATGCTTATCCAGTTGAAGATATTTCAAGACCTTGTCCGGTTCAGTTAAATCGACCCTAAGATTTTCCTGATTCTTACCCAGTCAAAGGCCTCTCTGGTTCAGTCAGATCGACCCTAAGATCTCCCTGATTCTTATTCCAGTAGAAGACACCCAAGATTTTTCTCAACGAGCGTTGTTGAAGTTAAAGTCGCCCAAGGTTCTCTTACCGTTCATGCTAAGGTAGTAACCATCTCTGGCTCTTTCATCGCTGTTTGAAGCTCCAGATTCAGCTCCTGTAACCAGTCAGGACGCATCTATACCAAGCATCTGAAATCAGCTCCTGCAACGTGTCAGGTACTCATTTTCTCTTTTGCAGGTATGCCGGTTCTCGCTAAGGAATCTCCTACGCGATCAACATCCAGATGGCATCTATAAGCCCATCGTCCTATCCAGCAATCTCCAAATGGCATCTATAAGCCCATTCCCCCATCACTGTCACTATGTGAGCACAAATTTCTGGGCACTCTAGTGTCCAATCATCTTTTACCCTCGGATTACGAAAGGCATGTCTGCCAATCTGCATCCTCAGGTCTAAGAAGATTGAATAGGGGCAACTGTTGTACCCCAAAATTTGCCCTCCCATATTCTTCAAGAAATTGCCAAGTCAAGTCACAAAATTCCCCAAGGGTTATGCAGTTCAACTGTCTCCTATACAGTCAAAACTAGGGTTTGGGTTCTGATCAAGAAAATGAAGTTTTCAAGGGCCCAATCAAGTCTCATATGCCTACAAAGATGGTCAAGTATCCTCATATCAAGTTTCAAGGCATTCAGCTCAAAATTGCACAGTCAAAACCCTAGATTGCACTACAGTCAACTGTAGGGGCAAAATGGTCATTTGACAGTCAAAAGTTCAAATTTTTGGTCAATATATCATTTTGAAGCCACAAACATCATTTGATCAATGCTTGATCATGATTCTCAAAATTTGGCTCAGAATTCATCAAAGATGCAAAAGTTACTATATTTGGACAGCTGAAAAAGTCAACTGAAATTGACCAGGGCATAACTTTCACATGGATTATCAGAAAAATTCCATCCAAAGCTCATTTTGAATAGAAAGACATTTCCTACAATTCATCTTCATATTCCAAGTCCAAGAAATGCTCTCACAAAAAGTTATCAATTTCAACATTATAGGTCATTTTCAAAAGTCAACAAAAAGGGACTTTAAGTCAAAGGCCATAACTTGAGATTGGTAAATCAAAATGACATGGGACCAAAGGCATTGGTTAAAGGACTCAAAGACCTTTCCAAAATGTCCAAGAACATGTGAAAAGCTTAAAAATTGAGCAAGTTATGCCTTGTGGAAGTTGGGAAATTTTTGGAAATTTTTGAAAGTCAACTTTACTTCAAATGATCCAAAAATGCAAATGGGCCCATTTTTCTTCCAAGTTTCTTCATGCCAAGCCTATGCACGATCATTAAGCCCAAGGGGAAGTATTTTCTCAATTTTTAATTATTTATTTGAATTTATATTAATATTAATTCATTTAAATCATTTAAATATGTGAAAAATATAAACCTAATGAAAACAAATCTTTTTATGCATGTTTGATACTCAATATTTCGTGTAAATGCAAATGGGGAAAGATTTGGAGCTGATTGGCATAATTGAGAGCAAATACACTTGAAAAAGATATGGAAAAGATATGAAGAAATCAAATATGTGAAATCATCAATGCCATGGATTTTGTTCAGTTTTCTTGACCTAATCATCTCACTACATATTCAGGATGATAACCCTAATGCTAGAGAACTGCAAGCTGCGCATAGAAGGCTATTACAAACTTGAAATTTTCCATAAAAAAGTCAATTCGGAAAAGCATTCTAGGGGACGATTCAAGCCCTAACCTTGATCTCAATAGCTTCATTGGGGTGTTCTGAACGCGTGCCAATCCAAAACAACCACAAAAACTCCCAGAATTGGTAGACTATGTTCAAACTGTATCACGAAAATTTTGAAATCATAGATCATAATTAACGCATCTTCTTGCATTTTTATTTGTGGATTATTGTTCAGTGTAATGTTTCTAAACTAACCATCGTGTTTAATTGTATTTTCGCTGACCATACACGATAATGCCATGGATGGAAGTTAGGGTTGCAGGTTTCTTGAATTAGGGCTTTTGCATAGAGGAAAAATTAGGATCCATGAATACCATGGTTGCATACAGTAGGTCTGGACGAAGAAGACCATATATTCGCGATGAATTTATGATTCACATAGCGCTAATCGCTATTTTTCCATAGCCTACTTTCTGCAACGCTTCAAAAACCGTTGCCTATGTATTTTGTTTTGCAGGGATGGGGAAGAAGATGATACCGTGTCAAATGCTGGTTGGTTCATTTAAACCAGCGCGCGCTTTTTTTGTTTTTAGTGGCCACTAACCAAGTTCTCTTTATATTATTTATTCGTTATTTATATATTAAATATGTTAACATGGCGTAGTGGTCAGGGAAGGCGTTGGCAAGGCATAAGACCTGGGTTCAAGTCCCAGGTCTGAACAATTCCCTATTATTTTTCTGTATTAATTCATATGCAGGCACTCATTTGTGGATCACCCTACGCTCACAATCTCCAGCGTCCACGCGTCCTACAAAAGCAAATCAAAGGCATAGATTCAAGGAACACCATAAGTGCTGGTCAACATGCCATACAAAATCCAGAAAAGTCAACGAGCTTCAAAGCTTAATGGGCCAAAATTCCAGGCCTGAACCTCCTAAATTGGGGCTACCCCCCCTGGTTTGCCCTCCTTTTATTTTTCTTATATTTTATTTAAATTATTATTTCGTTTTCTTGATTGTTTAATTTAATTAATTTATTTTTACAAAAAAAACATAAAAACATCAAAATTCAGAAAAGAAAAAAAAATTAATAAATATTTATATTATAATTATTTTCATAAAAAATGCTTGTAATTATTTAGTTTTAATTAGGTTACAAATTTAATTCTTTTTAATAACAAAAATCCAAAAATATAGAATTAGGTTAATTGATAATTTTTATGCCCTTTTAAATTTTCCTTTTTTTATCACAACATTATTTATTTATTTATTTTATTTTTGTAATTAATTGTACATAAATATAATTTAGGTTTAAATTAGGTCAAAATTCAATATTTTCATAATAAACTTAAAAAACATTAGGATTAGGGTTTGACGCCTCCTTTTTAATTTTAATTAATTATTCTTTCTTTTAAATCTTGATAACCAAAAATACCAAAAAAACATTTAATTCTAACTAATTAATTCTCATTAACTTTAACTTCTTATGAAAGGGTCCAACGCCCATTGTTTTAATTATTTTATTTCGCGCATTTTACTTTATCGCTTATTATAATTATGTACATGTCCCAAAGCCTTGTAACTTTAACTTTTCGCACTTTATTTTTCCGCTTTATTTATTTTCCGCTAAAACGGGTCCGGTTTAATTTTGGCGATGTGGACCCGCGCCATTTGTAATAACCTTAGATTTATTTTCCCGCAAACTTATAACTGTTAAAAAGCATGCAAGAATGAATGTCTTAATTAAAATCAAGCGTAGATCACAATGACATGACAAAAGACAAATATCAAATGAAAACGACACACAATTCGCACACACCACCCCTAGGGTACGCCTCACTGTTGCCTCGAAAGGTGATCGTCGAGTAGAGGATGTCTTAGTAAGTCCTCATGATCCAGGAACCTGGCATGAGGGTAGCTTCTAAGGTATCTTCCTATTGCTCTGGTGATCACCATGTCCCGAACCCTCGAATTGACCCGAACACCTCCAACGGTGGTGCTACCTACCTCTCAATGGTGGGACGGCACTACTTTTAAGGACATTTACACAGACGAATTCCTTAGGGTAGGTAGGTTCTCAAGGATACTTGCTCTAATTTCAAACAAATCAAAACATCTTTTCACCAACATATTTTCAAAAGCTTTCAAAGCAAACTTTTCAAACACTCTGACGTACGAGTCGATCTGAAATTTTTCAAAGAACTTTTTAAAACCCACATTGAAAAGCAAGCAAACAATTTTGAAAACACATTGAGCAAGTATCTAAGAGCCCATGGATAACCATGGATAGAAAGGGTGCTAACACCTTCCCTTTCTATAACCTACCTCCCGAACCGAGAGCGGTCTCTTTAAAGGAATTTTTCTGTGCTTTTGTCCTTTCCATTTGGAGAAAATAAAAGACGGTGGCGACTCTTGCTTCCGCGACATTTCGCGAACCAGCGTTAAACAGTCAGTTCCAGATCCACCGATCACATGAGCAACTGGGGAAAACCCCATCCAAGATTTCTATGTCATCTCTGTTGTTGTGTTCAGAGGCCCATGCCAAGGCTCTGATTACCTTCCTGAAGACGGCCCACGTGCCACAAGAGACATCAGCTGATCAGTTTATCGATTGTGTGGCCAATTTAACTACTGATAATGGTTTGGGTTTCTCCGATGCTGATCTGACCGCTAAAGGGAAGAACCTTAATGATGCCCTGCATGTCTCCATTGAATGCAGGGGCACTACTCTTGCACATGTATTGGTTGACACTGGTTCCTCGTTGAACGTATTGCCCAAGAAAGCTCTAGACAGGTTGGATTGGGAAGGGTTAGAGTTGAAGCCAAGTAACATTGTTGTCAGGGCCTTTGATGGGTCCAAGAGGATGGTGCATGGTGAGGTCGATATTCCAATCAAAGTTGGTTCTCAGGTCTTCAATTCTACATTCTACGTGATGGACATTCGGCCGTCCTATTCTTGTTTGCTGGGTCGTCCATGGATCCACAAAGCTGGAGCTGTGACTTCAACGCTCCACCAGAAGCTGAAGTATCCGGTCAGAGGGAAGATTGTGACAGTACAGGGGGAGGAAGAGTATATGGTCAGCCACCCCAACTCGTTCAGATATGTAGAGATGGATGGGGAGTTCATTGAGACCCCATTTCAGCACTTTGAAGAGGTTCCTCAGACATTGGCATCAGCTGAGACCGTGGTTGAAGATTCTCCTATGAAGATGGCTTCCTTAAAGGACGCCCGAGCTGTTATTGAGAAGGGTGAGTATTCAAACTGGGGCCGACTTCCTGATTTCACTCAGAAGACTAACAAGTTTGGTTTGGGTTTCATGGCAGAAGCTCAAAGGGCTGTTCGTAGTGCAAGGATTGGAAGACCTCCTGTGTTTATCAGCAACTCAGGAGTAAATGCCATTGAAGATGATGTGGAGGAGTTTGAATTCGACAGCTGGATCTATCCTACGACCAACAGTGGACAGCGAAGGACTTCATCCCTATTACTGTTGTTACCCAGTAATGAACTCTTTGTTTTGAATTTGTAACAGACAATGTTTTGAAACTTTATGGCCCGGTGTCTTACCCGGGACATCGTGGTTTCATTTGTGAGGGCTTTTGTGTGCCATTTTCATATATCATTAATAAAAGCATTGGACATTTTTTGCATTTTTGCGCTCTTTGTTTTTCTTTTATTATATATTGCAAAACAGCTGTTTTTACACACACTCACATATACAGGTCTCCATCCACTCTGGATCTCACTGGTAACGACTCTACTACTGCCAGTTATGACTTCGAAAATCCGATCAACTTAGCCGAAGACGAAGGTGAAGATGATTGTGAAGTGCCTGGTGAACTTGCAAGACTGCTACTCCAAGAAGAGAGGGCCATTCAGCCACATGAAGAGCCAGTGGAAACGGTGAATCTGGGTACTGAGACAGACGAGAAGGAAGTCAAGATCGGTGCAAATCTGGAGCTTAGTGTGAAACAACGGTTGATTCAGATGCTGCATGACTATGTTGAGATCTTTGCCTGGTCTTATGAAGATATGCCTGGGTTGGATACTGACATCGTGGTTCATCGCGTGCCTACCAAGGAAGACTGCCCTCCGGTAAAACAGAAGGTTCGTCGTATGCGCCCAGAGATGTCTGAGAAAATCAAGGCCGAAGTTATGAAACAATTTGACGTCGGTTTTCTAGCAGTGACTTCTTACCCTCTATGGGTCGCCAATGTGGTTCCAGTACCGAAGAAAGATGGTAAAGTCCGAATGTGTGTTGACTACAGGGATTTGAACAGGGCAAGCCCTAAGGATGACTTCCCTCTGCCTCACATCGACGTTCTGGTTGACAATACTGCTCAGCACAGGGTATTCTCCTTTATGGATGGTTTCTCCAGTTATAATCAAATCAAGATGGCTCCTAAAGACATGGAAAAGACCACTTTTGTTACTCAGTGGGGTACCTTTTGTTACAAAGTTATGCCTTTTGGGTTGAAGAATCCTGGGGCAACATATCAGCGTGCCATGGTTGCTTTATTTCATGACATGATCCACCATGAGATTGAAGTATACGTCGACGATATGATTGCAAGGTCCCAAACTGAGGAGGAACACCTTGACCATCTACAAAAGCTATTTGAAAGGTTGAAGTTGTACAAGTTAAGATTGAACCCAAACAAATGCACCTTCGGGGTAAGGTCCGATAAGCTGCTGGGTTTCATTGTAAGCGACAAAGGTATTCAAGTGGATCCTGCCAAAGTGAAAGCCATACAAGAGATGCCAGCTCCCAAGACAGAGAAAGAAGTCAGAGGCTTTCTAGGACGACTGGATTATATTGCCCGATTCATCTCGCACCTAACTGCTACTTGTGAGCCAATCTTCAAGCTGCTGAAGAAAGATCAAGTGGTACGTTGGAACGATGAATGCCAGGCCGCTTTCGAAAGAATCAAAGAGTATCTCCAGGAGTCACCCATCCTAATGCCACCAGTTGAAGGGAGACCTCTGATCCTATACTTGACAGTACTTGACAATTCAATGGGGTGTGTGTTGGGTCAGCATGACGAGTCTGGCCGAAAAGAGCATGTTATTTATTACCTTAGCAAAAAGTTTACCGACTGTGAGACCCGATACTCACTTCTTGAGAAAACTTGCCGCGCTTTGGCATGGGCTGCTCGCCGGCTGAGACAGTATATGCTGACTCACACTACTCTGTTGATTTCAAAGATGGATCCAATCAAGTATATCTTCGAAAAGCATGCCTTGTCCGAAAGAATAGCAAGATGGCAGATGATATTGACTGAGTATGACATCCAGTACACGACTCAAAAAGTAATCAAGGGAAGTGTAGTGGCAGACCATTTGGCACACCAGGCCGTGGATGATTACCAGTCTATGAACTTTGAATTTCCAGACGAGAATATCATGGTAGTGACTGATTGTGAGACACCTGGACCGGATGAAGGACCTGAGGAGGGATCCCAATGGTCTATGTACTTCGATGGAGCTTCGAACGCTTTGGGTAATGGCATTGGCGCTGTGATCATATCTCCTGAAGGCTCTCATACTCCGTTTACCGCCCGATTATGTTTCAACTGCACCAACAATATGGCGGAGTATGAAGCCTGCATCATGGGTCTTCGAGCAACAATTGACCTAAGGATTAAATTTCTGAGTGTCTTCGGAGATTCCGCTCTCGTAATCAGTCAGATAAATGGAGAGTGGGATATGAAACACCCAAATCTTATTCCTTACAAGGAGTATGTGTTGACGTTGCTTCCCCACTTTGAGGAGATAACCTTTGAACACTTCCCGAGAGAAGAGAATCAGTTGGCGGACGCGTTAGCTACGATGTCTTCTATGTTCAAAGTCAAATGGGACAACGAGGCCCCCCAGATCATTATTTGGAAATTGGATGAACCTGCACATTGTTGTGATCTTGAGACTGAAGAGGTAACAGAAAAACCCTGGTATCATGAGGTGAAGAGATACCTTGAAGCTCAAGAATACCCCGAGGGTGCATCTGTTAATGACAAGAAGTTTCTGAGGAGATTCGCGGCGAAGTTCTTCATCAGCAATGACATTCTTTACAAGCGTAACCATGATTCAACCTTACTGCGTTGTGTGGATAAGACTGAAGCAGAAGCGATCATGGCAGAGCTACATGAAGGTACTTTTGGAACTCATTCCAGCGGACATACCATGGCAAAGAAAATCCTCCGGGCAGGATATTACTGGTCCACAATGGAGGCCGACTGTTATCAGCATTCTCGGACATGTCACAAGTGCCAGGTTTATGCTTATAAGGTGCATATTCCTCCAGTTCCTCTGAACATCTTGACAACACCTTGTCCTTTTGCAATGTGGGGCATTGATATGATCGGCGAGATCAGACCTACGGCATCCAACGGACACCGTTTCATCCTAGTAGCGATTGATTACTTTACGAAGTGGGTTGAAGCAGCCTCCTTTGCTACGGTAACCAAGAACGTCGTGGCACGGTTCATTCGGCACAACCTGATCTGTCGATACGGTATACCAGAGAGGATCATTACGGATAATGGTACCAATCTTAATAACAAAATGATCACTGAGCTCTGCTAACAATTCAAGATACAACACCATAACTCTTCTCCCTACCGGCCGAAGATGAATGGGGCTGTCAAAGCGGCAAATAAGAACATTAAGAAGATTGTGCAGAAGATGACAATGACTTACAAAGACTGGCACGAGATGTTATCGTTTGCTCTTTATGGGTATCGTACCTCAGCACGAACGTCAACAGGGGCAACACCTTATTCCTTGGTTTATGGTATGGAGGCAGTGTTGCCTATTGAAGTTCAGATACCCTCTCTTCGGATCATGAAGGATGCAGGTTTGAGTGAAGATGACTGGATCCAGACCCGACTTGATCAATTGAATCTAATTGATGAAAAGAGACTTACTATTATTTGTCATGGTCAGACGTACCAAAAACGAATGATCAAGGCATTTAACAAGAAAGTCAGACGACAAGAGTATCAAGTTGGGGACCTGGTAATCAAGCGCATTATTCTACCTCAAGGTGATCCCAGGGGAAAATGGACCCCTACTTATGAATGGCCATTTGTGGTTAAGAACATCTTCTCAGGAGGAGCGATGATTCTAACCACCATGGATGGTGACGACCTTCCTCACCCCGTCAATGCAGACATAGTAAAAAGATACTACGCATAATCAAAGACCCGCTAGGTTGACTGGCCTAGGCAAAAATAAGGGCTTCCCGGCGAACCAAAAGGGTTCGGGCAAAAATAAGGGATAGAAATAAAAAAAATTTGTACACCCGGCAAGTCGAAAACCTGAAAAGGAGACATGGGCAAAAATGGGTATCCCGGTGGACTGAAAACCCGAAAGGGCGGTCCAGGCAAAAGTTAGGGATTAAAGCGTAACACTATGTCTCATTGGATCACCTTGCATCCGGACTTCAGTATCAACTATCAGGCTCGGACGACACCAGTCAATCAGATTCATCTTTAACTAAGCAGCAAAGTGATGAGATGCTTGAAGATATAAAGGCAATAGCAGAGCTGGAACCCAGTGGGACTATTCACATAACTGTTTTGTTTTCTTTTCACAAATTGTATAAATTCTATTGGTTCGGAGGCATTCTCTTACTAGGACGTCAACCTCTTGTACAAAACGCCTATTTACAGGCCAAACTTCAAAATCAATACAAATTCATTTTCAGACAAATTTCAAACTGTTTTTACTTTATCTATTTTATTTTGCGAAGAACGTCCAATGTTCATTTTTGATATATGCATCTGACATTAATTGCTACTCATAAATATTTACATGCGAAACAAAGGACAAATTACGGGTGATATTAGAAGTAGGGGCAATAAGAATTGTCTGAGCGGTCTAGTTACTCTGTCCACCAGGTACCAAGGTGTATATTCAGCTGAAGAATATGGCTAAGATACTTTCACTTCCCGCAGAGTGAGACTGTAATGATAGCTCTCTCAGCTGAGACTTGCAACTATGAACAAATCAGCAATACTCTCCCCAAGCAGAGTTGGTCTACCATTAGCCCTAAAAAGGGTGGGTATCCCCAGAAGATCTTAATATTCCTCAGCGGAGTATAAAGATATTCTCCAGCAAGCGTAAAGATCATCCCCAGCGAAGTTCCTTCTATCCCCAGCGAAGTTCATCATCAAAATCCCCAACAGAGCTTATCAATGGAATCCCCAGCGGAGTTTATCATTAAAATCTCAGCACAGTATCTCTTCCCCACAGAGTAATTCCCCGCAGAGTAATCTCTTCACCAGTTTATTCCCCAACGGAGTCATCCTCTCCCGCAGGTTTATTCTTGCAATCATCTTCGTTCATCATCCCCAGTGGAAACGAAGAATTCAACCATACTCTCCAGCAGCTGTTTGGGATTTATTTTCCCCAACTAAAACATCATATTTCCATACATCATGATACATGCATATACGCATCATACCATACAATCTCATTTATGTTGAGAACATCATTGCTTGATCCATATCATGCATTGCATATGACTGACCTTTACCTTTCAGGAAAGATGCAGTTAAATTCTCAATTATGTCAATGAAGACAAAATCAGTTAAATCGATTCCTAAAGATTTTTCTGAGGCGAAGCATGTCAATGGAGACAAAATCAGTTAAATCGATTCCTAAAGATTTTTCTGAGGCGAAGCCAGTCAATGGAGACAAAATCAGTTAAATCGATTCCTAAAGATTTTTCTGAGGTGAAGCCAGTCAATGGAGACAAAATCAGTTAATCGATTCCTAAATATTTTTCTGATGCCGATCCAGTTAAAGATATTCCAAGACCTCGTCTGATTCAGTTAAATCGATTCCTAAAGATTTTTCTGAGGTGAAGCCAGTCAAGGGAGACAAAATCAGTTAAATCGATTCCTAAAGATTTTTCTGAGGTGAAGCCAGTCAATGGAGACAAAATCAGTTAAATCGATTCCTAAAGATTTTTCTGAGGTGAAGCCAGTCAATGGAGACAAAATCAGTTAAATCGATTCCTAAAGATTTTTCTGAGGCAAAGCCTGTCAATGGAGACAACCCGTTAATAGAGACAACCCGTCAATGGAGACAACCTGTCAATAGAGACAACCTGTCAATGGAGACAACCCGTCAATAGAGACAACCTGTCAATAGAGACAACCTGTCGATGGAGACAACTCGTCAAAGGAGACACCCCATCAATAAAGACATCCCGTCAATGGAGACAACCTGTCAATGGAGACAACTCGTCAAAGGAGACATCCCTGTCAATAGAGACAACCCGTCAACAAAGACAAAACCACCTACCAACAATCTCTGAATGGCATCTGTAAGCCCATTCCCGACATCACAATACCTGTAGTAAGCCAGGAAAACTATCTACTCGACCAACTCAAACAATTCAACAATCACTTTTGGATGGCATCTTTAAGCCCATCCCCAACAAGTTTCTGTCACAATCTCCAAATGGCATCTGTAAGCCCATTCCCGACATCACAATGCTTATACTACACCATGCGAGTGCAAATTTTTGGGCACTCTAGTGTTCAATTATCTTCCACCTTCGGATCACGAAAGGCTCGAAAGCCAATCTATATCCTCAGGTTTAAGAAAATTGAACATGGGCAACTGCCCCAAAATTTGCCCTCTAAATTCTCAAGGTTTTTCTTATAAGGATTCTCAAGGTTCAAGCTTGCACAAGTGCATTGGGATTTTCCAGTACCAAAATTAAAAGGAAACTGTCAAAAATGGAGAAAACAGATAAAAATAACATTTTGACAAATTTGGTGGAAAACATGTCTCCTTTGATTCATCATACTTCGATTGACTCTTGGCCTCTTTCGATTGCTCAAAATGGCTACTAGCGTGCCTCTTTCGAACCTGGACTTTTGGCCTCCTGTATGCCTCTTTCGAATGCAACTTGGATATATCCTTCATGTTGAACTCTAAGCCTCCTTCGAACACGGACTTTAGATTGGGAAATATGCTTCCTTCGAGCATGAGCTTCGATTGGGCAATATTCTTCCTTCGAGCATGAGCTTCGATTGGGCAATATGCTTCCTTCGAGCATGAGATTCGATTGGGAAATATGCTTCCTTCGAGCAGGAGCTTTCGATTGGGCCATATGCTTCCTTCGAGTTAGCTTGTTTCGACCACAAGCTTCGACTGAGGCAAAGGCCTCCTTCAAATAGATGTGCTTCGATCTCACTCTTGTACAAGACCAAGTCACATGCGCTGCCAGGCTCTGCCATAAAACTCCAAAACTGCTGCACAGCCGCCCAGTTCCTTGCACCAAAATGGCAATAAAGCACTGTCCCTCAAAAGGCTACAAAGAGCAGTTTGCCCAAACTGTTCAAACTATTTTGTTTTCCCCCCAAAACCATATCAAATCTTCAGCCACCTCGCCTATAAATATAAGGCTTCACAACATGTGCAGGAGAGGACCTTTTGGCCAGTCGAAGGAATCTTCAGAAAATTCTCTAACATCATAATTTTCTCAAACACTTAAACACTCCAAACACATATCCAGAATCAAATCATATCCAGAATCCAAATCATATCCAGAATCGAAACACATATCCAAAAGCCAAACATTTATCCCCTTAGAATCTGAAACATCCCTATACCTTGTTACCCTTCAAATCCCGCAGGAAGAACCTCACCCTTGTTCTTCTCTTTCGAATCCAATATCAAAGACACAACCCCTGGTTCCTCCCTTCGAATCCAGAAGCATTCAAGGAAACCACGTAAAGGCCCAGCTCACGTTCCAGCCTCAAGCAAGGTAAGTCATTCTTAACCTTGAACCCTTTATTTCTAGCATAATACGTGAATAAGCTTCCTTTTCGTTTCAAATATATATGTAGTGTTTGTTACTTTGTTCATTTCCACTCTTTAGTTTGTTTTTATTGCTGCCCTTTTTGGTTTGGTTCTTTGGTTGGTTACAGATGCTTTAAGAATTAACCTGGCCCTGAGGTAATGATAGCGTGGCCTTAGGCCACCTTGCTATTTAATATTTCAAACGAAGTAAACAGGAGAGAGGAATATGAAACGAAGCCTCAGGCTTCTTCCCTGACTCCAGGCCCAATCGAAGGAGGCAGAAAGGCAGCTTACAGTTTGCGCAGATTCCAGGCCTAGTCGAAAGGCACCACATGTTGTCCCACTGGTCCCAGTCGAAAGGCACAACATGATGTCCTGCTGGTCCCAATCGAAAGGCACAACATGTTGTCCTGCTGGTCCCAATCGAAAGGTACAACATGTTGTCCTGCTGGTCCCAATCGAAAGGCATAACATGCTGACCGTGAGGCTTCAGTCGAAAGTCATGCCTTCACCCTTTCTCGGGCCAAACCAAAGAGAGCCAGAAAGTGCAGAATCGAAGAGCGCTGCTGCCTGGGTCGAAAGACCCTCATTTTTCTTGTTTTTATTTTATTTTATTTTTGCCTTTATATTTTCATGCAATTCGATATGGTTGTAATAGTGTAGGATTTTATCTTTTTGCACTTTATTACTTTTATATGCTTGTTAGTAAATAGGTGATGCATGACAAGATTAACCTTTAATTTAAAATCAACCGTAGCTCACTTAACATATACAAAGATAATATAACTGAAAAACAATACACTTGCACATGCCACTCTTAGGGTACGCCTCACTTGGTTACCTCGAACATCGATCATTGAGTATAGGGTGTTTTAGAGGTCGCCCTCTTGTCCAAAGATCATAAGTTGCCTCGAAACGGTTGCCTCGGATAAAATGATCTAAGACATTAGGGTTACCGCTAAGGCGTCCTAACATTGCTTTAGTGACCGCACGTCCCTTAATCGAATTGACCCAAAAAACTCCAACGATGGTGCTACTTACTTCTCAATAGTGGGATAGCACTGTTGTGATCGGTGGATTTAGAACTGACTGTTTTTAGCTGGTTTCGCGAAATGTTGCGGAAGCAAGAGTCGCCACCGTCTTTTATTTTCTCCAACATGGATAGGACAAAAGCACAGCAAAATTCCTTATGAGAACGTTTCTCGGTTCGGGAGGTAGATTTATAGAAAGGGAAGGTGTTAGCACCCTTTCTATCCATGGTTATCCATGGGCTCTTAGATACTTGTTGTTATGTTTCAAAATGTTTGCTTTTCAAAATGTGAGTGGGTTTGAAAAAAGTTTCATTGAAAGATTTCTGAATAACTCTTGTATCTGTCCTCAAGAGTGTTTGAAAAAATTTGTTTTGAAAGCTTTTGAAAGTGTAAGGTGTGAAAAGTATTTGATTTGTTTTTTAAAAGAGCAAGTATCCATGAGTCATCTACCTACCCTAAGGAATTAAGTTGTGTAAGTTTCCTTTAGGTAGTGCCATCCCACCATTGAGAGGTAGGTAGCACCACCGTTGGAGGTGTTCAGGTCAATTCGATTGTAGGGACAGTGTGGTCACCGAAGCAACAGTAGGACACCTTAGAAGCTACCCTTATATCCTAGATCCTTTTTTAATCCGAGGCAACCGTTCCGAGGTAACTGTTTCGAGGCAACTAGATCACGGACATAAGAGCGTCCGCTAAAACGTCCTATACTTGACGACCACGTTTCGAAGGCAACGAGTGAGGCGTACCCTAGAAGTGGTGTGTGTATTGTGTGTTGTTTTCATGTTAACAGTTATCTTTGATCACGGCAT
The DNA here is from genome assembly GCA_948472305.1 of Vicia faba. Lineage (NCBI taxonomy): Eukaryota > Viridiplantae > Streptophyta > Magnoliopsida > Fabales > Fabaceae > Vicia > Vicia faba. The sequence continues at coordinate 44,941 of CATIWC010000328.1, read as the reverse complement.
TGTGAGCTACGAGTTATTTTTAATTACCATACATTCTTTCATGCAATTTAGAATTTAAGAGTGCGGAAAATTAAAAGACGGAAACATAAAAGCTACGCTATTACAAGGCGCGGGTCGATACATCGCCAAAATACAAAGACCCGTTTTTGATAAAAGATGCGGAAAGTAAATAAATGCGGTAAACCTAATTACTATTACATCCGGAAAGCAGTTACATAATAATTGATAAGAAAAATAATGCGCGAAAAGATAAATTGAACGTCCGAGGGTTTTGACCCTTTGCTTGAAATTAAATTAAATTAGGACTTAATTATTATTTAATTAAAAGAAAAGAAAGTGTTTTTTATGTTTTTGGTATTTAATATGGAAATAAAGAAAATAAAATCAAGAGAAACCCTAATTCTAAGTTTATTTTAATTATTAATGAAAATATTAAAGTTAACCTAATTTAAGCTAATTAATTAATTTACATGTTTATTTACAAAAATAATAGTTAATGATAATAATAAATAATGAGGAAAATAATTAATTAAGAAAAAGATGAAAATGTCAAAAAAACCTAATTCTATATATTTTTTATTTATTAAGAAAATATTGAAATTTAAAACCTAAATTAAACTAAATTAGTTGTTAGAGTTTATTTACCAAAAATAAATTAATGGTAAATTAAATATTAATTAAACATATTTTGTATTTTTGATTTTCTGTTTTTATTATGGAAAATTATTTTATGGTGAAAAAAAAATTAAAAAAATTAAAAAGAATTAGAAAAGAAAATAAAATTAAAAAGGATGCAAACCAATGGGGGTTTCAGGCCCAAATGGAGGTTAGCTTGAGAAATCCTGGCCCATTAAGACACGGCTCGTTTGACTTTTCAGGATTGTGTGTGTGCTGTTGACTGGAGTGTACCATGGAATTCATTCAGTGGCCCTTGGATTGATCATCATGAGCGCGTGGCAGTCTTAAGTGTGAGTGCGTATGGTAGGGCATTTGATGAAAGCTGCACTAGAACACTTTGAGAGAAAAAATCAAGAATTATATGGGGGGACCTGGGAATCGAACCCAGGTCCCAATGCTTGCAACACATGTCCTCCACCATCTGAGCTAGGCAACGCGCTTGTAGTGTAAATGGAAAATAATAATTATATAAAAAAACACATGTTAATGATATAAACAAAAAAATACGCGCGCAGTTTGAATCACCCAACCACGCTTGGACAGCTTAGCTTTCTTCTTCGTTTGCCTGCAAAATATGAATGAGATAGCGGGGGTTTTAAACCCCCACAAATTGAAAGTCCTGAAAATAGCGATTAGAAGAGGAGGTAACATAAATTGAGCGCGAGGGTATCGTTTGATTCGTCTTGAGCTTCTGAATTCAGTTGTATAGGTTTCAAGGTTTAATTTTTTCTCTACAAGAAAGCCCTATTTTGAAGCTTCAGAAACCCTAGGTTTCATCCATGGTGAATTTCGTTTCAAGCAGTTTTAGCACAATTAAACTATATCAAAAGTTTCAGGGAGATGTCAGTAATGCAAATCAATGATCAAAACATAATAATGATGCGTAGAAATTAAAATTCGATTATGGAAGTATTTGTGAAAAACGTGACTTTGTTCTACCGTTTCTTTGAGTATGAGGACCTGTTCTTGATGCCAATAGCTTCCTAGCAATGTCAGTAATGTAATGGAAAAGATTTTAGGCCTTGAATCATACTGCAAGTATGATTTCAGTTTCACCACTTTCTTGAAATTTTGCAAAGTGAGTATGTTGTTGCAGCAGCTTTTTCGTGTCTTTTTGAATGGGGTTAGGTCTTGCATATGTATGTGATGCAAATTAGGTCAAAATAAAGCCCATGAATCCATGAATTGATGACTTGAATCTTTGATTGCTAATCATATCTTTTTTCAATCTTTTTCCATGGAAACTTTGCCAATTATGGAAGATCTTGTCTTGTTGATTGATGCACGAAATCCTTAGCATGTGTGGAGTATATTTGCTGCATAAAAAGATTTGACAATCATTATTTGATATTTTTCTACAATTAAGACTAATTAAATGAATTAATAAGAATAAAAATTCAATTAATTAATTAAAAATAATAAAATAAATCCTTTTAATCTTAATGGGTCGTGCATAGGCTTTGGGTAATGATTCAAGAAAGAATTTCAGGCCCATTGGCAAATTTGAAGCTTTTTGGGCAATGTTGACTTTTGAAAGTTCCCAAAAATTTCCCAACTTCTCCAATGCATATCTTGCTCAATTTTGAATCTATGAACATGTTCTTGGACATTTTAGAAAGGTCTTGAAGTCCTCTAACCAATGCCTTTGGTCCCATGTCATTTTGATTTCACCAATCTCAAGTTATGGTCTTTGACTTAAAGTGCCTTTTTGTTGACTTTTGAAAATGACCTATAATGTTGAAATTGATAACTTTTTGTGAGAGAATTTATTGGACTTGGAGTGTGAAGATGAGTTGTAGGAAATGTCATCCCCTTCAAAATGAGCTTTGGATGGGATTTTTCTGATAAACCATGAGGAAGTTATGCCTTGGTCAATTTGCAGTTGACTTCTCAACTGTCCAAAAATAGAAACTTTTGCATCTTGAGAATTTTTTAGCCATGCTTATGGAATCATGATCAAGAATTGATCAAATGATGATTGCGGATTCAAAATAAGATGTTGACCAAAATTTTTGACTTTTGACTGTCAAATGACCATTTTTCCCCTGCAGTTGACTGTGGAGCAATTAGGGTTTTTGACTATGCAACTTGATGTTGTGAGTCTTGAAACTTGACATATGGATGCTTGACAATGTTTATAGGAATTTGGGACTTGATTGGACCCTTGGAAACCTCAATTTCTTTGCCAGAACCAAAACCCTAATTTTGACTGTGTTAGGAGGCAATTGGACTGTGCAAACCTTGAGGGATTTTGAACCATGATCTTGGCAAATCTTGAAGAATATGGGAGGACATATTTTGGGGTACAACAGTTGCCCCTGTTCAATATTCTTAAACCTGAGGATGTAGATTGACTGGCGCGCCTTTCGTAATCCGAAGGTGGAAGATGATTGAACACTAGAGTGCCCAGAAATTTACACTCACATAGTAGTATCAGCGTCGTGATGTCGGAAATGGTCTTACAGATGCCATTTGGAAAGATGATGGATAGGAGGATGGGCTTATAGATGCCACCTGGAAATGTGACAGAACCTTGTCGAGAATGGGCTTATAGATGCCATTTGGAACTGTAATGGTAGTTGTGGAGATGGGCTTATAGATGCCATCGGGAGGTTGTCGATCGCGTAAGAGATTCCTTAGCGAGGACTTGTGTACCTGAGAAAGAAAAATAATTACCTGGCCTGTTACAGGGGTTGACCTTCAAACTCTTTAGACGTGCCCTGGATGGATACAGGAATCGAGTCCGAAAAATAGTCGTCAACAGATACACCCTGGCAGGATACAGGAATCGAATCTTCAAACTCTTCAGACGTGCCCTGGCAGAATACAGGAATCGAGTCCGGAAAATAGTTGTCAACAGATACACCCTGGCAGGATACAGGAATCGGATCTTCCAACTCTTCAGACGTGCCCTGGCAGGATGCAAGAATCGAGTCCGGAATTAGTCGTCAACAGATACACCCTGGCAAGATACAGGAATCAGATCTTCAAACTCTTCAGACGTGCCCTGGAAGGATACAGGAATCGAGTCTGTAATTAGTCGTCAACAGATACACCCTGGCAGGATACAGGAATCAGATCTTCAAACTCTTTAGACGTGCCCTGGCAGGATACAGGAATCGAGTCTGGAATTAGTCGTCAACAGATACACCCTGGCAAGATACAGGAATCAGATCTTCAAACTCTTCAGACGTGCCCTAGCAGGATACAGGAATCGAGTCCGGAATTAGTCGTCAACAGATACACCCTGGCAAGATACAGGAATCAGATCTTCAAACTCTTCAGACGTGCCCTGGCAGGATACAGGAATCGAGTCCAGAATTAGTCGTCAACAGATACACCCTGGCAAGATACAGGAATCGGATCTTCAAACTCTTCAGACGTGCCCTGGCAGGATACAGGAATCGAGTCTGGAATTAGTCGTCAACAGATACACCCTGGCAAGATACGGGAATCGGATCTTCAAACTCTTCAGACGTGCCCTGGCAGGATACAGGAATCGAGTATGGAATTAGTCATCAACAGATACACCCTGGAAAGATACAGGAACCGGATCTTCAAACTCTTCAGACGTGCCCTGGCAGGATACAGGAATCGAGTCTAGAATAATCGCTCACAGATGTGCCCTGGCTAGCTACAGGTATCGAATCTGGAATTGCGACAGTTGATAGTAATCATCTTTGTACTGATCTTTGTCCTGAAAAGGTAAAACATCAGTTGTATGCAATGTCATGATATATGAAAAGCATAATGTCATGATGTTCTCATGGAGAAATGAGATTGTGTGATATGATGCGTATGTGAATGGTATAATGTATGAAGATGTGATGTTCATGAATGTATCTTTGTCTAGGAAAATAGGTCCTTGACGGGTGCCGGGAAGTTGAATCCTGGGCTGATGTGGAAGAGTAGAGCTTCGTTTCCGCAGGGGATAACGGTTGCAAGTATACCGGTAGGAGAAGATGACTCTGTTGGGGAATAAACTTGGCGAATAGATTACTCTGCGGGGAATGCTCTGTGGGAAGAGAAGTACTTTACTGAGATGTTGATGATAACTCCGCTGGGGATACCATTGTTGAGCTCTGTTGGAAGATTTGATGAACTCCGCTGGGGGACAGGAAGATTTCGCCGGGGACGATCTTTCCGTGGCAATTGGCTGAGGATAACCCAGTTATATCCTGGTGGGGAAATAACCTTTGAATAAAGTCCGGGAGACGCGTTCGTGCTCTGCAGGGGATAGGCTTCCAGAATCTACCGGGGATAAGCTTCCTGAATTTACTGGGGAGATTGATTGAACTCTCCTGGGGAGACTTTGGAATTGTACTAGGGAATGGCTCCACTGGATGTTCTGTATTCCGCCGGGGAACAATCTTAGATCAAGACTGTCGGGGATGCTTGCTTGGAATGTCTGTATACTCTGTTGGGGAATGTTGAGATCTTCGGGGATAATCTAACTTCCTTAAGGATGACTGAGAATAACTCTGCTCGGGGAGAGTATGGCTAACTTACTGGAGATGTTGTGCCTGTTTAGGGCTGATGGGAGACCAACTCTGCTTGGGAGAGTATTGTTGAATCTTGTCTTACTCGGCGGGGAGTGAAGGTATCTGGGTTACATTCTTCAGTCGAACTTACCTTGGTACCTTGGTGGACAGAGCGATTAGATTGCTCAGACAACTCATTATTGCCCCTGTTTCTGATGTTACCTGTAATTAATCCTTTGTTTCGTATTCAAATATTTATGAGTTAGAAATTAGTGTTAAATGCATATATCACAATCGAACATTGGACGTTCTTTACAAAACAAAACAGAAAAAGGAAAAAAACAATTGGCAATTGGTCTGAAAAATGAATTTGTATTGATTTTTGAATTTGCCTGTAAATAGGCGTTTATGTACAAGAGGCTGACGTCCTAGTAAGAGAACACCGCCGAACCATAGAGTTTATACAATTTGTACAAAGAAAACAAAACAGCTGTGTGAAAAGATTAATCCCACTGGGTTCCAACTCTGCTATCGCCTTTATATTTTCGAGCGTCTCATCACTTGGTTGCTTAGTTGAAGATGAAGCTGATTGATCGATGTCGTCTGAACTTGATGTTGATACCGGATTCTGGATGCAAGGTGATCCAATGAGACATAGTATTACGCTTATCCCTAAATTTTGCCTGGACTGCCCTTTCGGGTTTTCAGTCCACCGGGATACCCATTTTTGCCCAAGCCGCCTTTTCAGGTTTTCGACTTGCCGGGTGTACAGATTTTTTCATTTCATCCCTCATTTTGCCCGAACCCTTTTGGTTCGCCGGGAAGCCCTAATTTTTGCCTAAGTATGTCAACCTAGCGGGTCTTTTATCATGCGTAGTATCTTTTTACTATGTCTGCATTGGCGGGTGAGGAAGGTCGTCACCATCCATGGTGGTTAGGATCATGGCTCCTCCTGAGAACACATGTTTAACCACAAATGGCCCTTCGTACGTAGGGGTCCATTTTCCCATGGGATCACTTTGAGGAAGGATGATGCGCTTGATTACAAGGTGTTGCACCCCAAAATTTGCCCTCCCATATTCTTCAAGGTTTGCTAAGAGCATGCTTCAAAATCTCCCAAGGGTTGCACAGTCCAATTGCCTCCTAACAGTCAAAAATCAGGGTTTTGGTCCTGACAAAGAAATTAAAGTTTCCAAGGGTCCAATCAAGTCCCACATGCCTATAAACATTGTCAAGCATCCATATGCCAAGTTTCAAGACTCACAGCACAAGATTGCACAGTCAAAAACCCTAATTGCTTCACAGTCAACTGCAGGGGCAAAATGGTCATTTGACAGTCAAAAGTCAAAAATTTTGGTCAACATCTTATTTTGAAGCCACAAACATCATTTGATCAATTCTTGATCATGATTCTCAAGGCATGGCTCAAAAAGTCTCAAGATGCAAAAGTTTCTATTTTTGGACAGTTGGAAAAGTCAACTGCAAATTGACCAAGGCATAACTTCCACACGGTTTATCAGAAAAATTCCATCCAAAGCTAATTTTGAATAGAATGACATTTCCTACAACTCATCTTCACACTTCAAGTCCAAGAAATGCTCTCACAAAAAGTTATCAATTTCAACATTATAGGTCATTTTCAAAAGTCAACAAAAAGGCACTTTAAGTCAAAGACCATAACTTGATATTGGTAAATCAAAATGACATGGGACCAAGGGCATTGGTTAGAGGACTTCAAGACCTTTCCAAAATGTCCAAGAACATGATCAAAACTTAAAAATTTAGCAAGATATTCCTTGTGGAAGTTGGGAAATTTTTGGGAATTTTGAAAAGTCAACTTTGCTTCAAATGCCTCAAAATTGCTAATGGGCCTCAATTTCTTCCATGAATCATTACCCAAAATCTATGCACGACCCATTAAGCTAAAAGGGAGTTATTTTCTTATTTTTAATTAATTAATTGAATTTTTAATCCTATTAATTCATTTAATTAAAATTAAATATGAGAAAAATACTAAATAATGATTTTAAATCTTTTTGGTGCAGCAAATCCTTCCATCATGACCTAAATATTTCGTGCACATGCTCAAGGGAACAAAATCTTCCAAAATTGGCAAGTTTCCATGGCAAGAAAGATAGGAAAAGATTTGACAAAATCAAATATTCAAGATCATTAAATCAATGGATTTTGGGCTAACTTTTAACCTAATTCTACTCACATACATAAGCATGATCGAAACCTAATGCCCTGGACACACAGGCTGCGCTCAGAACAAAGAAACAAACTTGCATTTTTGACAAAAAAATTGAAAACTGTTTTCATACCTAGAGGATTGTTCAAGGCCTTAAACCTATCCCAACACATTGCTAGACCCTCCAGGAGTCTAATAGCATCAAGAATCATTCCAAACGCGCAAGGAATTGAAGAATATAGGTCATACGGTTTGTCATATTTTCCAGAAATACATAACATGATTCATGCACGTTTAATCATTTTTCTTGTTTGATTTGCACTAATGAGGACTCTCTGAAGCTATTGGTACCATCCAATTGAATTATGGGCGCCTGAACCAGAATCCACCATGGACGAAAACTAGGTTTTCTAAAACTTCAAATTGGGGCTTTAGGCATATGGCAAAATTAGACCTCGAAATCAGTATGAACAGAATCGTTGTGACATGATGAACAAAACCATACCCTCGCGCTCAATTTATGATAAGGCATATGCTAATCGCTATTATTTATTGTACTATTTAGTGGGGGTTTAAAACCCCCGCTATTTGTTTCTTATTTTTGCAGAGAAAGCGAAGAAGAAGCTGGTGTGTCATCATCTGGTTGGGCAATTCAAAAGCTGGCGCGTTTCTTTTGTGTTTGATATCATTAGCGTTGTTTATTTTTATAATATTTGTTTTCTATGATACATACAAATGCGTTGCTTGGTACAGGTGGTAGATGACGTGCTTTGTGAACACTGGGACCTGGGTTCAATTCCAAGGTCCCCCTCCCATATTTCATAATTTTGCCTTTAACATATTTCCATGCAGCGTCTCTTTCAAAGACCACCATACACCTTCACATGCTGGCTTGCCACATAATCTGGAAGATCAATCCAATGGCCAGAATATGCAATCCATGATACACACTCAGTCAACCACATGTACGCAAGCATAGAAAGTCAACGTGGCCAGATTTCTAGTGGGCCTGAATTCCTTTCAAAAACCTCCTAATTGGGCCAAAAAACCCCCCATGGTTTGCATATTTTTATTTTTATTTTAATTCTCCTTTTTTATTTGTTTTATTGTTTTATTAATTTCACAAAAATAATTTTTATAATAAAAATAAATACAGAAAAATACAAAAAGATGTTTTATTATTATTAATTTAATGCATTAATTTTTTTGTAAACAAATCTTAAATAATTAATTTAGGTTAATTTAGGTTTTCAATTTTAATGTTTTCTTAATAACTAAAAAATGTAGAAATTAGGTTTTTAGCATTTTTATTCTTTTTCTTAATAAAATAATTTCCTCTTCTTATTATTATTAATTATTAATTAATTTTGTAAATAAACATGTCATTAAATAATTAGTATAAATTAGGTTAAAACTTAAATATTTTCTTTAATAATTAAAAATAATTTAGAACTAGGGTTTTATTTAATTTCTAATTTCAATTAATTTTCTTTATTTCCATTAAATACAAAACACAAAAAATAACCTCTTTTCTTTATTAAATAATTAATTAACTCTTAATTTCAATTTAATTTCTTTAAAGGGTCAAACGCCCTCGAATTTTCGATTCCAATTTCTTTGCGCACGCGTATTCTTATGTTTCTTTTAAATCTTATGTAATTGCCCCAAAGCCTTGTAATAGTAATTAGGAACTTTATTTACTTTCTGCATTTTATTAAAAAAATGGGTCTTTGTTAATTTGGCGATGTATAGACCCGTGCCTTGTAATAGCGTATGACTTTTATTTTCCGCATTTTAATTTCCGCACCTTAACTGCTAAATTTCACATGAAAGAATGAATGGCCAAAAATAAAATCAAAGCTTAGATCACCCAATGCACGATCAAGATAAAACATAACTGAAAACAATACACAAATTCACACACCACTCTTAGGGTACGCCTCATTGTTGCCTTGCCCCTCGAAACGTGGTCGTCGAGTATAGGACGTTTTAGTAAGTCCTCATGTCCATGAACATGGCATGAGGGTAGCTTCTAAGGTGTTCTACTGTTGCTCTGGTGACCACACTGTCCTTAACCTTCGAATTGACCCGAACACCTCCAACGGTGGTGCTACCTATCTCTCAATGGTGGGATGGCACTACCTTAAGGAAATTTACACAGCCTAATTCCTTAGGGTAGGTAGATGACTCGTAGATACTTGCTCTAATTCAAAACAAATCAAAAACTTCTTTTCACACCGACACTTTTCAAAAAGCTTTCAAAAACAACTTTTCAAACACTCTTGAGGACTGATACAAGAGTCGATCTGAAACTTTAAACGAAACTTTTTCAAACCCACTCACACCTTGAAAAGCAAACAAACATTTTGAAAACACAATGAGCAAGTATCTAAGAGCCCGTGGATAACCATGGATAGAAAGGGTGCTAACACCTTCCCTTTCTATAAATCTACCTCCCGAACCGAGAGACAATCTCATAAGGAATTTTTCTGTGCTTTTGTCCTTTCCATGTTGGAGAAAATAAAAGACGGTGGCGACTCTTGCTTCCGCGACATTTCACGAACCAGCGTTAAACAGTCAGTTCCAGATCCACCGATCACAGAACTGGCGACTCTGCTGGGGAAATTTATAAAGTGAGGTGTACCTTAGGACTAAGATCACTTGTGTTTTCAATTGTCTGAATTATTTGCTTTAAATTGTGGGACTGTCTCGGGAGTTCTATAGATCCTAACCCGGATCTGGGGGATACCTTCTTAGAAAGTAGCAACAAGACTGTGAGGGAACTGTGCGGGGTATACCGACATGGTTGAAGCAGTCTGCTACGTTGATGTGGCACTTTGGTGTGTACCGGTAACCCTTGATTGAACCATCTTGGCCTCTTTAGGGTAGTGAGATAACTGACTTTGGTGCAGTCCGAGGTTGGTTGATACTCGATACTACACTCAATTGAGGGTTGTTTTCTTGGAATATTTCGGTCGCCAGTTCAATGGCTAAATCGAAACGATGAACAATGAAAGCAATCCAATGATATTGGGACCCTTAGAACCCGGTTACTTTGATAGGACAGGTTTGAGCCCACCAACTTCAAGAGGTTAATACCCATACCCCATGCTGGCCTAAACTCTAAGGGCTGTGGTGTGACTTGTGTGCTTTCATACTTGACTACTTGCATGCTTGTTATCTGACACTTGAGTTTCTTGCAGGTTTTGTTTATAGTCCTTAATTGGGACTCATAACAGGGTTTACCTACATTACCCCATGCATAGCATAACATCATACCATTGCATGCATCCCGTATAAGGACTAACCCATTTCAAGGATCTCAAGGGCTTGTGATGCAGGTCATGATGAACCAACTGTCCAGCAAGGGGCAAAGGGGATTTATTTTCCTCTAGCCAAGGTTGTCAGGGGCTATGACCCACTCGATATGGTGAGCCTTGACTCTTGAAGAAGGACTCTCAACAACATGAAGTTCCTTCCATCAAGCTACAAAATTCAAATTCTAACAATTTTCTTGGTTACCCCGCGAGGTCCTTGAAAACATTACATGCATATCATACATATCATTGCATTACAGGTACCCTTGTTACATGTCACTTACCTTCTCCGCTGTTTATTTCAGCAATGGATTGCCAACAAGACAACCAGGACCTTCATGCTCAAGAGACCCAGTTCAGGGAGATCTTCTTAAGCCTATCCAAGGGGCAAGAAGAGTTAAGGACACTCCTCATGGGGAATCTGGCCAAGAAAAGTCCTGAAGATGACAAGGACGAATGACTGAAACGTCTACAAGCTGAGGTAGACACATTGAAAACCCAGATGTTGGGGCAAAGGGCTCTCATCCAAGGTTTAGCTCGGGAGCAAGAAGAGTTGAGGACCATGATCAATCAACTCCATCAAGACAGATACAACATGAAACAACCAGTCCAAGTCAGGGACCAAGTCATTAATCAGCCTCCAAGAAATCAAAGGTTTGGTTTAATGAACGGGCCTCTCCAAGCTGCTACTACTTCACAGGTCCAACAACGACCTCGCCAAGAACAACGGGCTGATCAGAGCAAGCCAGACAAGCCTAAAAGGCAGTTCACCAAGCTCAACGTGTCACCGTCGCAAGCTTTACAACAATTGTTGAGGTTGAATCTGGTGACGTTAAAGGACCCTCCTAAGAATCTCAACACAACCTCCCTAAAGTACAATCCTGAGGAAAGATGTGCGTACCACTCTGACAGTCCAGGACATGACACCGACGACTGCTGGGCTCTGAAGAATAATATCCAAGACCTGATTAATGAAAGAGCTGTGGATTTCACCCAGATGGGCCAGGCTGAATGCTCCTGCCATCCCTACAAGATGCACCATTCGAAGTGACGAGCCCTGAGATTAAAAAAAAAAAACTTTTGTTTATTAGAAATTTCAAGTTGTAATTTTTCTTTCGATTGTTCAAACATTTATTCATATCAAACGTTGTTATTTCATTAATGCACTACACATGTTTGTTTTGAAGTAATTATTTCGTATTCACTATTTAAAATTGCTTTCATTTTTTGTGATGTTCAATGCTCGATTAATAATTCTAAGCCTCTTGAGGGAGGGTGACGAAAACGATACCGCAATTTATAGAATGCTTTTGAACAGACCCCGTTGATGAGGTATATGCATTGTTTCAATCCCTAAACACTGGAGTTATAAGGAAGATAATCCCTCGTCAACCCCTCTGAGCCAAAGAAGTAGGAGTTTTTCTTTTCGAAAATTAAAACCCTTTATCATAACCTGGGGCAGGGTAGTTCTCTCAGTTGATCCAAGTGCATAACAAACGGCACCAAAGAGGTCCTTACAAAACAAACAAAAAAACAGTGATGGTTCCCTATAATCGACAAGACAGGCAGTCATTATCTTTCAAAAAAAAACAAAAGCCCAATAAGTCAAAACTTATGAAGGAGACTTACAAAACTGGGGCATCCCGCTGACTGTAATCACAAAAGAAACAGTTCAGGCAAAAAACAGGGATAACAAAATCAAGAAAAAAAAGAGGTCATACAAACCCTCAACAAAAAAGGAAATGACTGCCCATTCAAAATAAATTGTCAACATCTGAACCATCACTGGAATTTCAGAGCAAAGACTCAAACAAGGTCTAATGCATGATCAGCTGAATTTAGGTTTGAAGAACATCACGAAGAGCGGGTGGGTACAAATAAACTTGAGCCTTTATCCATTGTTTCTTAAACCGTGAACCAGGCCACGTTATAACCCTCGAAAGTCCTAGATGAAGCACGGGTTAGTTCGAAAGCATAATGTTACGAAAGGTATCCTGACTCCTTAAGGCTTGCGGTAAAATAACGAGTTGACATCACAGTTTACAAAAAAATCCACATGTTTTACTGAAAAATGCATTTTCAAAATTTTCAAGACAGACATAAGCGTTGCATTTCTTAAAATAACATTGCTTGCATATGACTATTTGTTTGAACAACATAGAAGTTCGCACGACGAATGTCTAATGAACAAAAGCACCTCCAATCAAGGGGCAGGGCATGATCATTGTCCATCATCTGGGGCAGTCCAGTCAAGATTCGGAGAATCTCTCAAAAGGCCAACCAGCTTGGGGCAAATCTCTATCACTTGGGGCATTGGACGATCAAACGAAGATCTTCTGGTGGCATGGCAACACTTCTAACAGGGGCAACTCCCTACATTCCGAGAATAAGGACATAGTCGAAAAAATACTGCGCATAATCAAAGATCCGCTAGGTTCACACACCTAGGCAAAAATAAGGGCTTCCCGGCGAACCAAAAGGGTTCGGGCAGAATAAGGGATGAAATGAAAAAAATCTGTACACCCGGCAAGTCGAAAACCTGAAAAGGCGGCTTGGGCAAAAATGGGTATCCCGGTGGACTGAAAACCCGAAAGGGCGGTCCAGGCAAAAGTTAGGGATCAAAAGCGTACGACTATGTCCCGGCATCTTGTCACTTGCTTACCAGAAGAAGACTGGTCAAATCGGCAGTTATCTAGATCTCCACAGGTACCTTCTCCCGCAGGAACTGGGGCAATAAGAATTGTCTAAGCGATCTGGTTGCCCTGTCCACCAAGGTACCAAGTTAAGTTCGGCTGAAGAACGCAACCAAGATATCTTCTCTCCCCAGAGAGTGAGCCAGCAAGTCAACATACTCTCCCCAAGCAATGTTATATTGTTAGCCTTAAGGAAATTAGGTATCCCTAACAGATCTCAACATTCCTCAGCGCAATATTCCCAACAAGCATCCCCGACAATCTCGATTTAAGATTGTTCCCCGGCAGTATACGAACATTCAGTGGAGCCACTTTCCCAGTGCATATCAAAAATTTCCCCAGGAAAGTCCAGTCCAAAAGCCTCCCTAGGAAAGCGGAATCCATCTCCCCAGCAGGAAGCTTATCCCCAGTAGACTCTGGAAGCTTCCCCCCTGCAGAGCACGAAGGCGTCTCCCGGCTTTATTCAAAGGTTATTTCCCCACCAGGATATAACTGGGTTATCCTCAGCCAATAACCAGGGAAAGATCGTCCCCGACGAAGTCTTCCTATCCCCCAACGAAGTTCATCATATTCTTCAACAAAACTCAGCAATGGTATCCCCAGCGGAGTTATCAACATCTCAACAGAGTACCTCTCTTCCCACAGAGTATTGTTCCCCAGCAAGATCGCTAGAGTAGTTATTCCCCGCAGAGTAATCTCTTCATCAAGTTTATTCCCTAACAGAGTCATCTTCTCCTACCGATTCATTCTTGCAATCTTCATCCCCAGCAGAAACGAAGAACTCTCTTCAACCATCAGCCCAGGATTTAACTCCCGGCATTCGTCAAGGATATATTTTCCTAGACGAAAATACATTCAAAAACATCACATACATCATGATACATGCATAAACGCATCATATCTTACAATCTCATTTATGTTGAGAACATCATTGCTTGATCCATGGCATGCATTACATACGACTGACTTTTACATTTCAGGAAAGATCCAGTTAAGTTCTCAGTTATTCCAAGACCTTGCCTGGTTCAGTTAAATCGACTCCTAAAGATTTTTCTGATGCCGATCCAGTCAAAGGCCTTCTCTGGTCCAGTTAAATCGATTCCTAAAGATTTTCCTGATGAGGACCCAGTTGAAGATTCCAAGACCTTTCCTGGTTCAGCTAAATCGACTCCTAAAGATTTTTCTGATGCCGATCCAGTCAAAGGCCTTCTCTGGTCCAGTTAAATCGATTCCTAAAGATTTTCCTGATGAGGACCCAGTTGAAGATTCCAAGACCTTGCTTGGTTCAGTTAAATCGACTCCTAAAGATTTTTCTGATGCTGATCCAGTCAAAGGCCTTCTCTGGTCCAGTTAAATCGATTCCTAAAGATTTTCCTGATGAGGACCCAGTTGAAGATTCCAAGACCTTGCCTGGTTCAGTTAAATCGACTCCTAAAGATTTTTCTGATGTCGATCCAGTCAAAGGCCTTCTCTGGTCCAGTTAAATCGATTCCTAAAGATTTTCCTGATGAGGACCCAGTTGAAGATTCCAAGACCTTGCCTGGTTCAGTTAAATCGACTCCTAAAGATTTTTCTGATGCCGATCCAGTCAAAGGCCTTCTCTGGTCCAGTTAAATCGATTCCTAAAGATTTTCCTGATGAGGACCCAGTTGAAGATTCAAAGACCTCTCTAATACAACTCGTCGTTATAGACACTCGTCGTTATAGACACTCGTCGTTATAGACACTCGTCGTTATAGACACTCGTCGTTATAGACACTCGTCGTTATAGACACTCGTCGTTATAGACACTCGTCGTTATAGACACTCGTCGTTATAGACACTCGTCGTTATAGACACTCGTCGTTATAGACACTCTTCGTTATAGACACTCGTCGTTATAGACACTCGTCGTTATAGACACTCGTCGTTATAGACACTCGTCGTTATAGACACTCGTCGTTATAGACACTCGTCGTTATAGACACTCGTCGTTATAGACACTCGTCGTCATAGACACTCGTCGTCATAGACGCTCGTCGTTATAGACACTCGTCGTTATAGACACTCGTCGTCATAGACACTCGTCGTTATAGACACCCGTCGATAAAGACCACCCGTCCATGGAAATAACCTGTCAGTAGACACAACTCACCAACCTTTCTGAATTCCAGATTCGATTCCTGTATCCAGCCAGGGCACATCTACATAAGGAGTTTTTAAGGTCAACTCCTGTAACAGGCCAGGTAATTATCTTTCCTTTTCAGGTACGCAAGTTCTCGCTAAGGAATATCTTACGCGATCGACAACCTCCCGATGGCATATATAATCCCATCCTCCTATCCATCAGTCTACAAATGGCATTTGTAAGCCCATTCCCATTATCATGCTGCTGACACTCGACTATGTGAGCGCAAATTTCTGGGCACTCTAGTGTTCAATCATCTTCTATCATCGGATTACGAAAGGCACGTCAGCCAATCTACATCCTTAGGTCTAAGAAGATTGAACATGGGCAACTGTTGCACCCCAAAATTTGCCCTCCCATATTCTTCAAGGTTTGCTAAGAGCATGCTTCAAAATCTCCCAAGGGTTGCACAGTCAAATTGCCTCCTAACAGTAAAAAATTAGGATTTTGGTCCTGACAAAGAAATTGAAGTTTCCAAGGGTCCAATCAAGTCCCACATGCCTATAAACATTGTCAAGCATCCATATGCCAAGTTTCAAGACTCACAGCACAAAATTGCACAGTCAAAACCCTAATTGCTTCACAGTCAACTGCAGGGGCAAAATGGTCATTTGACAGTCAAAAGTCAAATTTTTTGGTCAACATCTTATTTTGAAGCCACAAACATCATTTGATCAATTCTTGATCATGATTCTCAAGGCATGGCTCAAAAAGCCTCAAGATGCAAAAGTTTCTATTTTTGGACAGTTGGAAAAGTCAACTGCAAATTGACCAAGGCATAACTTCCACATGGTTTATCAGAAAAATTCCATCCAAAGCTCATTTTGAATAGAATGACATTTCCTACAACTCATCTTCACACTTCAAGTCCAAGAAATGCTCTCACAAAAAGTTATCAATTTCAACATTATAGGTCATTTTCAAAAGTCAACAAAAAGGCACTTTAAGTCAAAGACCATAACTTGAGATTGGTAAATCAAAATGACATGGGACCAAGGGCATTGGTTATAGAACTTCAAGACCTTTCCAAAATGTCCAAGAACATGATCAAAGCTTAAATATTGAGCAAGATATGCCTTGTGGGAGTTGGGAAATTTTTGGGAATTTTGAAAAGTCAACTTTGCTTCAAATGCCTCAAAATTGCTAATGGGCCTCAATTTCTTCCATGAATCATTACCCAAAAGCTATGCACGACCCATTAAGCTAAAAGGGAGTTATTTTCTTATTTTTAATTAATTAATTTAATTTTTAATCCTATTAATTCATTTAATTAAAATTAAATATGAGAAAAATACTAAATAATGATTTTAAATCTTTTTGGTGCAGCAAATCCTTCCATCATGACCTAAATATTTCGTGCACATGCTCAAGGGAACAAAATCTTCCAAAATTGGCAAGTTTCCATGGCAAGAAAGATAGGAAAAGATTTGACAAAATCAAATATTCAAGATCATTAAATCAATGGATTTTGGGCTAACTTTTAACCTAATTCTACTCACATACATAAGCATGATCGAAACCTAATGCCCTGGACACACAGGCTGCGCTCAGAACAAAGAAACAAACTTGCATTTTTGACAAAAAAATTGAAAACTGTTTTCATACCTAGAGGATTGTTCAAGGCCTGAAACCTATCCCAACACATTGCTAGACCCTCCAGGAGTCTAATAGCATCAAGAATCATTCCAAACGCGCAAGGAATTAAAGAATATAGGTCATACGGTTTGTCATATTTTCCAGAAATACATAACATGATTCATGCACGTTTAATCATTTTTCTTGTTTGATTTGCACTAATGAGGACTCTCTGAAGCTATTGGTACCATCCAATTGAATTATGGGCGCCTGAACCAGAATCCACCATGGACGAAAACTAGGTTTTCTGAAACTTCAAATTGGGGCTTTAGGCATATGGCAAAATTAGACCTCGAAATCAGTATGAACATAATCGTTGTGACATGACGAACAAAACCATACCCTCGCGCTCAATTTATGATAAGTCATATGCTAATCGCTATTATTTATTGTACTATTTAGTGGGGGTTTAAAACCCCCGCTATTTGTTTCTTATTTTTGCAGAGAAAGCGAATAAGAAGCTGGTGTGTCATCATCTGGTTGGGCAATTCAAAAGCTGGCGCGTTTCTTTTGTGTTTGATATCATTAGCGTTGTTTATTTTTATAATATTTGTTTTCTATGATACATACAAATGCGTTGCTTGGTACAGGTGGTAGATGACGTGCTTTGTGAACACTGGGACCTGGGTTCGATTCCCAGGTCCCCCTCCCATATTTCATAATTTTGCCTTTAACATATTTCCATGCAGCGTCTCTTTCAAAGACCACCATACACCTTCACATGCTGGCTTGCCACATAATCTGGAAGATCAATCCAATGGCCAGAATATGCAATCCATGATACACACTCAGTCAACCACATGTACGCAAGCATAGAAAGTCAACGTGGCCAGATTTCTAGTGGACCTGAATTCCTTTCAAAAACCTCCTAATTGGGCCAGAAACCCCCCCATGGTTTGCATATTTTTATTTTTATTTTAATTCTCCTTTTTTATTTGTTTTATTGTTTTATTAATTTCACAAAAATAATTTTTATAATAAAAATAAATACAGAAAAATACAAAAAGATGTTTTATTATTATTAATTTAATGCATTAATATTTTTGTAAACAAATCTTAAATAATTAATTTAGGTTAATTTAGGTTTTCAATTTTAATGTTTTCTTAATAACTAAAAAATGTAGAAATTAGGTTTTTAGCATTTTTATTCTTTTTCTTAATAAAATAATTTCCTCTTCTTATTATTATTAATTATTAATTAATTTTGTAAATAAACATGTCATTAAATAATTAGTATAAATTAGGTTAAAACTTAAATATTTTCTTTAATAATTAAAAATAATTTAGAACTAGGGTTTTATTTAATTTCTAATTTCAATTAATTTTCTTTATTTCCATTAAATACAAAACACAAAAAATAACCTCTTTTCTTTATTAAATAATTAATTAACTCTTAATTTCAATTTAATTTCTTTAAAGGGTCCAACGCCCTCGAATTTTAGATTCCAATTTCTTTGCGCACGCGTATTCTTATGTTTCTTTTAAATCTTATGTAATTACCCCAAAGCCTTGTAATAGTAATTAGGAACTTTATTTACTTTCTGCATTTTATTAAAAAAACGGGTCTTTGTTAATTTGGCGATGTATAGACCCGCGCCTTGTAATAGCGTAGGACTTTTATTTTCCGCATTTTAATTTCCGCACCTTAACTGCTAAATTTCACATGAAAGAATGAATGGCCAAAAATAAAATCAAAGCGTAGATCACCCAATGCACGATCAAGATAAAACATAACTGAAAACAATACACAAATTCACACACCACTCTTAGGGTACGCCTCACTGTTGCCTTGCCCCTCGAAACGTGGTCGTCGAGTATAGGACGTTTTAGTAAGTCCTCATGTCCATGAACATGGCATGAGGGTAGCTTCTAAGGTGTCCTACTGTTGCTCTGGTGACCACACTGTCCCTAACCTTCGAATTGACCCGAACACCTCCAACGGTGGTGCTACCTATTTCTCAATGGTGGGATGGCACTACCTTAAGGACATTTACACAGCCTAATTCCTTAGGGTAGGTAGATGACTCGTAGATACTTGCTCTAATTCAAAACAAATCAAAAACTTCTTTTCACACCGACACTTTTCAAAAAGCTTTCAAAAACAACTTTTCAAACACTCTTGAGGACTGATACAAGAGTCGATCTGAAACTTTAAACGAAACTTTTTCAAACCCACCCACACCTTGAAAAGTAAACAAACATTTTGAAAACACAATGAGCAAGTATCTAAGAGCCCATGGATAACCATGGATAGAAAGGGTGCTAACACCTTCCCTTTCTATAAATATACCTCCCGAACCGAGAGACAATCTCATAAGGAATTTTTCTGTGCTTTTGTCCTTTCCATGTTGGAGAAAATAAAAGACGGTGGCGACTCTTGCTTCCGCGACATTTCGCGAACTAGCGTTAAACAGTTAGTTCCAGATCCACCGATCACACCAGGTCCCCAACTTGATACTCTTGTGGTCTGACTTTCTTGTTAAATGCCCTGATCATCCGTTTTTGATACGTTTGACCATGACAAATAGCAGTGAGTCTCTTTTCGTCAATTAGGTTTAATTGATCAAGTCGAGTCTGGATCCAGTCATCTTCGCTCAGATCTGCATCCTTCATTATCCGGAGAGAGGGTATCAGGACTTCGATAGGCAAGACTGCCTCCATGCCATAGACCAAGGAAAAGGGAGTTGCCCTGGTTGATGTTCTTGCTGAGGTACGGTACCCATGAAGAGCGAACGGTAGCATCTCGTGCCAATCTTTATAGGTCACTGTCATCTTCTGCACAATCTTTTTGATATTCTTATTAGCTGCTTCTACAGCCCCATTCATCTTCGGCCGGTAGGGAGAAGAGTTGTGGTGTTGTATCTTGAATTGCTCGCAGAGCTCAGTGATTATCTTGTTGTTAAGATTGGTACCATTGTCCGTAATGATCCTTTCCGGGACGCCGTATCGACAGATCAGGTTATGCCGAATGAACCGTGCCACGACGTACTTGGTTACCGTAGCGTAGGAAGCTGCTTCAACCCACTTTGTAAAGTAATCGATCGCTACCAGGATGAAGCGATTCCCGTTAGATGCTGTAGGTTTAATCTCGCCGATCATATCAATGCCCCACATTGCGAAAGGCCAGGGTGCAGTCAAGACGTTTAGAGGAACTGGAGGAACGTGCACCTTATCTGCATAAATCTGGCACTTATGGCATGTCCGAGAATGTTGGTAACAATCGGCTTCCATTGTGGACCAGAAATATCCTGCCCGAAGGATCTTCTTTGCCATGGTATGTCCACTGGAGTGTGTTCCGAAGGTACCTTCATGCAGTTCTGCCATGATTCTTTCTGCTTCAGTCTTATCCACACAACGCAACGCAGTAAGGTCGAATCATGGTTTTGCTTGTATAGAATGCCATTGCTGAGGAAGAACTTTGCTGCAAACCTTCTCAGAAACTTCTTGTCATTGACAGATGCACCTTCAGGGTATTCTTGAGCTTCCAGATACCTCTTCACCTCATGATACCAGGGTTTTTCAGTTACCTCTTCAGCCTCAAGCTCACAGCAATATGCAGGTTCGTCCAGTTTCCAGATAATGATCCGGGGAGCCTCATTGTCCCACTTGACTTTGAACATAGAAGACATCATAGCTAACGCGTCCTCCAACTGATTCTCCTCTCTTGGGAAGTGTTCAAAAGTTATCTCTGTGAAATGGGGGATCAATGTCAACACACATTCTTTGTAAGGAATAAGGTTTGGGTGTTTCGTATTCCACTCTCCTTTGATCTGGTTGATCACGAGAGAGGAATCTCCGAAGACGCTCAGAAACTTGATCCTTAAGTCAATTGCAGCTTGAAGACCCATGATGCATGCCTCATACTCCGCCATGTTGTTGGTGCAGTTGAAACATAGCCGGGCAGTGAGTGGAGTATGAGTGCCTTTTAGGGATATGATCACGGAGCCGATACCGTTACCCAAAGCGTTGGAGGCTCCGTCAAAGTGCATAGACCATCGGGATCCTTCCTCAGGTCCTTCATCCGGTCCAGGTACTTCACAATCAGTCACTACCATGATGCTCTCGTCAGGAAATTCAAAGTTCATTGACTGGTAGTCGTCCACTGCCTGGTGTGCCAAGTGGTCTGCCAATACACTTCCCTTGATAGCTTTCTGAGTCGTGTACTGGATGTCGTATTCTGTCAAGATCATCTGCCATCTTGCTATTCTTCCGGACAGAGCAGGCTTTTCGAATATGTACTTTATTGGATCCATTTTTGAAATCAACAGAGTAGTGTGAGTCAGCATATACTGTCTCAGCCGGCGAGCAGCCCATACCAAAGCGCATCAAGTTTTCTCGAGCAGTGAGTAACGGGTCTCACAGTCGGTAAACTTTTTGCTAAGGTAATAAATGGCGTGCTCTTTTCGGCCAGACTCGTCATGCTGCCCCAGCACACACCCCATCGAGCTGTCAAGTACTGACAAGTATAGTATTAAAGGTCTCCCTTCAACCAGTGGCATAAGAATGGGTGGTTCTTGGAGATACTCTTTGATTCTGTCAAACGCGGCCTGACATTCATCATTCCAACGTACTACCTGATCTTTCTTCAGTAGCTTGAAGATTGGTTCACAGGTAGCAGTTAGATGCGAGATGAATCGGGCAATGTAATTCAGACGTCCTAGAAAGCCTCTGACCTCTTTCTCTGTCTTAGGGACTGGCATCTCTTGTATGGCTTTCACCTTGGCAGGGTCCACTTGAATACCTTTGTCGCTCACGACGAAGCCTAGCAACTTTCCAGATCTTACCCCAAAGGTGCACTTGTTTGGGTTCAACCTCAGCTTGTACAATTTCAGACGGTCAAACAACTTCTGCAGATGGTCAAGGTGTTCCTCCTCAGTTTGGGACCTTGCAATCATGTCGTCGACATATACTTCTATCTCATGGTGGATCATGTCATGGAATAAAGCAACCATGGCACGTTGGTAGGTTGCCCCAGCATTTTTCAACCCGAATGGCATGACCTTGTAGCAGAAGGTGCCCCACTGAGTAACAAAGGTAGTCTTTTCCATGTCTTCAGGAGCCATCTTGATCTGATTATAACCTGAAAATCCGTCCATGAAGGAGAACACCTTGTGCTGAGCAGTATTGTCAACAAGAACGTCGGTGTGAGGCAGAGGGAAGTCATCCTTAGGGCTCGCCCTGTTCAAATCCCTGTAGTCAACACACATTTGGACCTTACCATCTTTTTTTGGCACTGGAACCACGTTAGCAACCCACTGAGGGTAAGAGGTCACTGCTAGAAACCCGACATCAAATTGTTTCATAACCTCAGCTTTGATCTTCTCGGACATCTCTGGACGCATACGGCGGACCTTTTGTTTAACCGGAGGGCATTCTTCCTTGGTAGGCAGGTGATGGACCACAATGTCGGTATCCAACCCAGGCATGTCTTCATAGGACCAGGCAAAGATTTCCACATAATCATGCAACATCTGAACCAACCGTTGTTTTACGCTGAGCTCTAGATTGGCACCAATCTTGACTTCCTTTCTATCTGTCTCAGTACCCAGATTTACCGTTTCCACTGGCTCTTCATGTGGCTGAATGGCCTTCTCTTCCTAGAGTAACAGTCTTGCAAGTTCACCAGGCACTTCGCAATCATCTTCACCTTCATCTTCGGCTAAGTTGATCGGATTTTCGAAGTCATAACTGGCAGTAGCAGAGTCGTTACCAGTGAGATCCAGAGTGGATTGAAACCTGTATGGGTGAGTGTGTGTAAATATAGCTGTTTTGCAATATATGAAGAAAGAAAGAAAGGGAGCACAAGATTTGAAATGCGAAAAACGTCCAATGTCTTTATTCATGATATATGGAAATGACAAGTAATAAGCCCTCGCAAATGAAGCCACGGTGCCCCGGGTAAGACACCGGGCCAAAAAGTTTCGATTTATTGTTCATTACAAATTAAAAAAAACAAAGGAATTCATTACTGAGTAACAAAAGTAACAAGTATGTAGTCTTTTGCAGTCCAATTGTTCAGTCCACCGTCGGTCGTCGGGTAGATCCAGCTATCAAACTCTGATTCCTCCGCATCGCCTTCAATAGCATTTACTCCTGGGTTGGTGATAAACATGGGAGGTCTTCCGATCCTTGCTTTGCGTACAGCCCTCTGAGCCTCTGCAGTGAAACCCATCCCAAATTTGTCAGTCTTAGGAGTAAAATCAGGGAGCCTGCCCCAGTTTGCACATTCACCTTTTTCAATTACAGCCCGGGCGTCCTTCAAGGAAGCCATCTTCAACGGAAAGTCTTCTTCAATCACTGTCTCAGCTGACGCCAATGTTGGAGGTACCTCTTCGAAATGTTGAAAGGGGGTCTCAATAAACTCCCCGTCCATCTCTATATACTGGAATGAGTTCAGATGACTAACCATGTATTCCTCCTCCCCCTGTACTGTGACAATCTTCCCTCTGACAGGGTACTTGAGCTTCTGGTGTAGAGTGGAGGTCACAGCCCCAGCCTTGTGGATCCAGGGACGACCCAGCAAACAAGAATAGGATGGACGAATGTCCATCACATAGAACGTTGAATCGAAGACTTGGGAACCAACCCGGATTGGAATGTCCACTTCACCATGTACCATCCTCTTCGACCCGTCAAAGGCTCGGACAACGATGTTACTGGGCTTCAACTCCAAACCCTCACAATCGAACCTGTCTAAGGCCTTCTTGGGCAATACATTTAGTGAGGAACCGGTGTCCACCAACACGTGTGCAAGAGTAGTGCCCCTGCATTCAATGGAGACATGCAGGGCATCATTGTGGTTCTTTCCCTTAGCGGTCAGATCAGCATCAGAGAATCCCAACCCATTGTCAGCGGTCAAGTTGGCTACACAATCAGTAAATTGGTCCGCAAACGTCTCCTGTGGCACATGGGCCGTCTTCAGAAATGAAATCAGGGCCTTGGCATGGGCCTCTGAACATAGCAGCAATGATAGCATAAAGATCTTGGAGGGGGTATGCCCCAGCTGTTCAACGACGTTGAAATCGCTCTTCTTGATGATCTTAAGGATTTCCTCCATCTCTTGCTGGGAGGCTTCAACATTAACGGTTTTCGGTGCCTCCATCTGGGCAGGCACATCAGCAATCCCTTTGCCCTGAGTGTCAGATGACTCGGCAGCAGGGGTAGAAACTTGATCAGAAGGGGAAACAGGCGCACTTGTAGGCGTAATGATAAGAGGTCTTCGGATAACTGGTGGCACAATGTCAGGCGAGAAGAGCCTGCCACTACGAGTAACTTTAGCGGGACCAGTGATGTTACTGATACCGGTACTAGTGTTGAACTCCTGCTTCACTCCAAGCACATACACATCTGCCCCGTAATGCCATGGGACAGCCTTGTCAGATTTATAGGGGAGGGGCCCCGGAACAGTAATGATAATAGGTGCAACAGACATGATTTTGACGGGCTTTCTCGGGGGAGCCTTGGTAGGATTGTTGAAAATGGTGACAACAGATACTTCTTCAGTAGGAACAATAGGAACAACGGTCTTCTTGAATAAAATCTCTTTGCTATCCATCAGGTTTTGGACGCCTGACTTCAGCAACGGACAACCAGCAGGGGAAACAGAACACAGAAGGCAACCCTTGCTACAACCCGGAAATAAACCGGCTAGCAACAGGTTCCTCTTGACAGTCAATAAAGGGGTAGCAACATCATCCATAGAAACTGCATACAGGTCTTCCTCAATAGTATTTAATCCAAGTTGGGGCATAGGAGCAGTCACGACGTTGGGCCTTTCGGGCGCCTCAAACTGTATTTCCTTGGCCTCGATAAGGTCTTGAACCTTATTTCTCAGGGCCCAGCAATCATCGGTAGAATGCCCCGGGCTATCAGAGTGATAAGCACAGTGGGCGTTTGGATTGTACTTCGGAGAGGTTGTGTTTACCACCTTCGGAGCTTCTCTGACGGTTACCAAGTTGGTCGATAGTAGTTGCGGCAAGATCTGCGGCAAGATCTGCGACAAGGTCATACTAAGCCGAGTGTATTCTCTTCTAGGTCTCTCACCCCTTGGTTGGTTAGGTTGCCGAGGAGCGGCAGTAGGCTTTGCAATCACCACCGCGTTGACAGCTTGGCGGCGTTCTGGTTTATTTTTCCTCCTGGGGCCATACACAGCACTGGCTTCCTTCTTGAAAGGCTTTTTCTCAGAACTTGAGGATGCACCTTTCTGTATCTTCCCTGATTTCAAACCAGCCTCTATCCTTTCCCCAGTCAGAATGAGATCTGTAAACCCTGCAGACGAATTGCCAATGAGATGATTGAAGAATGGCCCGGATAGGGTCCCTAAGAACATGTCCACTAGTTCACGGTCGGTTAACGGTGGCTGCACCCTGCCAGCCAGGTCCCTCCACTTCTGCGCATACTCTTTAAAACCTTCTCCCGATCCTAGCGACATACCCTGGAGTTGGGTACGTGTAGGAGCGAGGTCGGCATTATACTGATACTGCTTGTAAAAAGCAGTAGCCAAGTCCTCCCAGTTAGAAACCTTGGTTCCATCCAGCTGATAGAACCATTCGAGATGAGTCCCTGAAAGACTCTCCTGAAAGAAATGGATCCATAGGTTCTTGTCCACAGTATATGGCTGGATCTTCCGCACATAAGATCTGAGATGTAGCTTAGGGCAGGACGTCCCGTCATACTTTGCGAAAGATGGTGCTTTGAACTTGTGTGGGATTACCACACCAGAAGATAGACCCAGGTCTCCGAAATCCAACCCAGGCACTTGTTGAATTTCCATGGCATTCAGACGATCCTCTAACTGCTTATACTTGTCTTCAGCAGGAGGATACTGCTCCTCATTGAAATCAGTCTCGTTGTCAGAGACCACAGGACTAGGAACCCTTCCCCCTTGGGGATTGCCTTTCCCCACAGAAGAACCAGCTTGATTAACCTCATTCTGTAGTGTATTACCAAACCTCCGGCCAATGTTGAATAGTACAGTTCTCTTCTTCTTCTTCTTGACCAGCAGAGCCTTCAATTCCTCTTGACCTTGGGCTAAACTCATGATCAACTCTTGGAACTGGGGGTTTTGAGCCTGAAGGGCCTTGATGGATTGCTCAGTAGATGATTCAGGATTCATGATGCTGAAATAAACAGCGAAGAACATTAAGCAACCTGAAAAGAAGAGTACATGTGATGCATATGATGAATGGAATGCGTATGATTTATGTTTTCAAAGACAATCGGGATTCAACTTTGTAAACAAAAAGGAAACGCCCTTTATTAGATTCAACTTTGAAATTTAGATTTTTCAACAGCTTGCCCTTAGGCGTTACATAAAATGGAAATACTGAAAAAGGGAAATAAAACTGTAAAAGAACATCCAAAGCTCCTCAGTGATCCCAGGGTCTCCTCTTCTCAATATGGATGTAGTCATTCAAGGCCCGCTCGTTCTCCAACTGCTTTGTCAGCTTTTGGATCTTCAATTTCTGCTCGTTGAACTTTTCCCGATAAGAATCCCATTCTTCTCGTAGTTGCACCCAAGACCTCTTTAGTGTATCAACATCAGTAGGTATCTGAGGAGGGAGAACAGCTGGAGGAGCCCCATCTCTATCAGGATATTCAAGAATGATGGGTCTGACAGCTTCATATGGCATACCTAAATTCTGAGCACGGATGCGGACCCATCTGTAGTAGGGTTCCATAGGTAGAGAAGTCTTCGGTCCCAACTCATGTGGGTCAGCTTTGTGAATTTTGTCCCAAGCCTTGATGAACCTACGACGTAGCTCGTCACTATCTACCTGAAACTCAAAACTGATGTGAGGCACCAACATCTCATGAGGCCCTGCTCTTCTGGCTCTTCCAAACTGACGGAGCGCTAGACATGGATTATAAGAGATTCCTCCTTGGGTACCAATCAGAGGAACATTAGGATATTCTCCGCAACGATCAATAACAGCTACCTCATCCAAACCCCTGAAAGTCCAAATGATGTCATTATCAGTGAGAGACATTAACCCATGAGCCCAGCCTCTTCCTTCTTTGTTCTTCAGCACGAACTTAGGGAGGTGCGAAATAAACCACCTCACTAACAAAGGAATACAACACCACAGAGTTCCTCATCTTCGGGCAGTACGAGCATAAAGTTGTTGCAGGATATCACCCAAGAGAGTGGGCACAGGGTTCCGAGACATGAAGATCCTTATGGCAGTGATGTTAATGAAGTTATCAGGATTAGGAAACAAGACTAGACCATAGATTAAGAGAGCCAGAATGTCTTCATACGCCCTGAAGTCTAGGTCATTCCAGAAACTGTTAGCTTTACCGATCAGAAACTTGGCCAAGAAACCCTTAACTCTGCTTCTAGTCACCCAGTTGTCCATTACCTCTTTGTGGGTCAAGGGAAGGGCTGCAGCAATCTCCTCAAGCCTAAGAGTCTTTTCCCAACCAGTGAAGGGAGTCTGATCCAAGATAGGGATACCCAACAAATCAAAGAACTCTTCCAGGGTAGGGACCAGCTGGAAGTCTTGAAAGGTGAAGCAGTTATACAAGGGATCATAAAACTGGGTCAGGACACTCATCAGTTCTTGGTCCCACTTTGCAGTGACTAAACCGAGAAGAGAACCATGCCTCTGGATGAAGGAAGTGGTGTTTGGAATTCTGCTAACCAATTCTTCAAGCAACTCAGGTGGGTGAACAAAATTGAACCGGATAGTGTTCCTTCGCATAGGCATCATGATGTCCTACAAAATAGAGCAAAGGTGAAACCCTCTTGTCTTTGAAATAGGTCAGTCTTTATGCAGGATGCATGCAATGTCTATGATGGTATGATGTCATGATAAAGCACACCACAAATATTCACAAAGGCAAACATGGTAAGGCACACAAGTCACACAAGACAGCCCTTAGGGTTTAGGCCAGCATGGGGTCTAGGTATTACCCTCTTTCAGTTTGTTGGTTAAGACCTGTCCTATCAAAAGTAATCGGGTTCTAGAGGATCCCAATATCACTGACTACCCTCAATCGGTCATAACTCCAGCATCACAATCTTTTCTTGCAGCCAGAACCATCGCGAGAGTTTAGCCTCAATGGGTGTAGCATACTGCTACTGTTCTATTGGCCAAGTTGGGTCATTTAAGGTTCTAAGGTCGATTGGTGCTTAATGACTCCTCAGAAGACCCATATTCTCCTTGTTGCGACACAAGGGATATCGGTACAGACCAAGGTGCCACACCAACGTAGCCACTGCTTCACCCGTGTCGGTCTACGTCGGACAAGTCCCTCACAGCTTATGCTACCTAACAGGGTATCCCCAGATCCGGGTTAGGATCTATGAAACTCCCAAGACAGTGCCCACAATAATAAAGCGAACAAAACAAAGCAATTGAAAACACAAGTATGAGTTATCCTAAGGTACACCTCACTTTTAAGTTTCCCCAGCAGAGTCGCCAGTTCTGTGATAGGTGGATTTAGAACTGACTGTTTTTAGCTGGTTTCGCGAAATGTCGCGGAAGCAAGAGTCGCCACCGTCTTTTATTTTCTCCAACATGAACAGGACAAAAGCACAGCAAAATTCCTTATGAGAACGTTTCTCGGTTCGGGAGGTAGATTTATAGAAAGGGAAGGTGTTATCACCCTTTCTATCCATGGTTATCCATGGGCTCTTAGATACTTGCTCTTATGTTTCAAAATGTTTGCTTTTCAAAATGTGAGTGGGTTTGAAAAAAGTTTCATTGAAAGATTTCTGAATAACTCTTGTATCTGTCCTCAAGAGTTTGAAAAAATTTGTTTTGAAAGCTTTTGAAAGTGTAAGGTGTGAAAATTATTTGATTTGTTTTTGAAAAGAGCAAGTATCCATGAGTCATCTACCTACCCTAAGGAATTAAGCTGTGTAAGTGTCCTTTAGGTAGTGCCATCCCACCATTGAGAGGTAGGTAGCACCACCGTTGGAGGTGTTCGGGTCAATTCGATTGTAGGGACAGTGTGGTCACCGAAGCAACAGTAGGACACCTTAGAAGCTACCATTATATCCTAGATCCTTTTTTAATCCGAAGCAACCGTTCCGAGGCAACTGTTTCGAGGCAACTGGATCACGGACATAAGAGCGACCGCTAAAACGTCCTATACTTGACAACCACGTTTCGAAGGCAACGAGTGAGGCGTACCCTAGAAGTGGTGTGTGTATTGTGTGTTATTTTCATGTTAACAGTTATCTTTGATCATGGCATTGTGAGCTACGAGTTATTTTTAATTATCATACATTCTTTCATGCAATTTAGAATTTAAGAGTGCGGAAAATTAAAAGACGGAAAAATAAAAGCTACGCTATTACAAGGCGCGGGTCGATACATCACCAAAATACAAAGACCCGTTTTTGATAAAAGATGCGGAAAGTAAATAAATGCGGTAAACCTAATTACTATTACATCCGGAAAGCAGTTACATAATAATTGATAAGAAAAATAATGCGCGAAAAGATAAATTGAACGTCTGAGGGTTTTGACCCTTTGCTTGAAATTAAATTAAATTAGGACTTAATTATTATTTAATTAAAAGAAAAGAAAATGTTTTTTATGTTTTTGGTATTTAATATGGAAATAAAGAAAATAAAATCAATAGAAACCCTAATTCTAAGTTTATTTTAATTATTAATGAAAATATTAAAGTTAACCTAATTTAAGCTAATTAATTAATTTACATGTTTATTTACAAAAATAATAGTTAATGATAATAATAAATAATGAGGAAAATAATTAATTAAGAAAAAGATGAAAATGTCAAAAAAACCTAATTCTATATATTTTTTATTTATTAAGAAAAGATTGAAATTTAAAACCTAAATTAAACTAAATTAGTTGTTAGAGTTTATTTACCAAAAATAAATTAATGGTAAATTAAATATTAATTAAACATATTTTGTATTTTTGATTTTCTGTTTTTATTATGGAAAATTATTTTATGGTGAAAAAACAATTAAAACAATTAAAAAGAATTAGAAAAGAAAAGAAAAGAAAATTAAAAAGGATGCAAACCAAGGGGGGTTTCAGGCCCAAATGGATGTTAGCTTGAGAAATCCTGGCCCATTAAGACACGGCTCGTTTGACTTTTCAGGATTGTGTGCGTGCTGTTGACTGGAGTGTACCATGGAATTCATTCAGAGGCCCTTGGATTGATCATCATGAGCGCGTGGCAGTCTTAAGCGTGAGTGCGTATGGTAGGGCATTTGATGAAAGCAGCACTAGAACACTTTGAGTGAAAAAATCAAGAATTATATGGGGGGACCTGGGAATCGAACCCAGGTCCCAATGCTTGCAACACATGTCCTCCACCATCTGAGCTAGGCAACGCGCTTGTAGTGTAAATGGAAAACAATAATTATATAAAAAAACACATGTTAATGATATAAACAAAAAAATACGCGCGCAGTTTGAATCACCCAACCACGCTTGGACAGCTCAGCTTTCTTCTTCGTTTGCCTGCAAAATATGAATGAGATAGTGGGGGTTTTAAACCCCCACAAATTGAAAGTCCTGAAAATAGCGATTAGAAGAGGAGGTAACATAAATTGAGCGCGAGGGTATCGTTTGATTCGTCTTGAGCTTCTGAATTCAGTTGTATAGGTTTCAAGGTTTAATTTTTTTCTCTACAAGAAAGCCATATTTTGAAGCTTCAGAAACCCTAGGTTTCATCCATGGTGAATTTCGTTTCAAGCAGTTTTAGCACAATTAAACTATATCAAAAGTTTCAGGGAGATGTCAGTAATGCAAATCAATGATCAAAACATAATAATGATGCGTAGAAATTAAAATTCGATTATGGAAGTATTTGTGAAAAACGTGACTCTGTTCTACCGTTTCTTTGAGTATGAGGACTTGTTCTTGATGCCAATAGCTTCCTAGCAATGTCAGTAATGTAATGGAAAAGATTTTAGGCCTTGAATCGTACTGCAAGTATGATTTCAGTTTCACCACTTTCTTGAAATTTTTGCAAAGTGAGTATGTTGTTGCAGCAGCTTTTTCGTGTCTTTTTGAATGGGGTTAGGTCTTGCATATGTATGTGATGCAAATTAGGTCAAAATAAAGCCCATGAATCCATGAATTGATGACTTGAATCTTTGATTGCTAATCATATCTTTTTTCAATCTTTTTCCATGGAAACTTTGCCAATTATGGAAGATCTTGTCTTGTTGATTGATGCACGAAATCCTTAGCATGTGTGGAGTATATTTGCTGCATAAAAAGATTTGACAACCATTATTTGATATTTTTCTACAATTAAAACTAATTAAATGAATTAATAAGAATAAAAATTCAATTAATTAATTAAAAATAAGAAAATAAATCCTTTTAAGCTCAATGGGTCGTGCATAGGCTTTGGGTAATGATTCAAGAAAGAATTTGAGGCCCATTGGCAAATTTGAAGCTTTTTGGGCAATGTTGACTTTTGAAAGTTCCCAAAAATTTCCCAACTTCTCCAATGCATATCTTGCTCAATTTTGAAGCTATGAACATGTTCTTGGACATTTTGGAAAGGTCTTGAAGTCCTCTAACCAATTCCTTTGGTCCCATGTCATTTTGATTCACCAATCTCAAGTTATGGTCTTTGACTTAAAGTGCCTTTTTGTTGACTTTTGAAAATGACCTATAATGTTGAAATTGATAACTTTTTGTGAGAGCATTTATTGGACTTGGAGTGTGAAGATGAGTTGTAGGAAATGTCATCCCCTTAAAAATGAGCTTTGGATGGGATTTTTCTGATAAACCATGAGGAAGTTATGCCTTGGTCAATTTGTAGTTGACTTCTCAGCTGTCCAAAAATAGAAACTTTTGCATCTTGAGACTTTTTGAGCCATGCTTATGGAATCATGATCAAGAATTGATCAAATGATGATTGCGGCTTCAAAATAAGATGTTGACCAAATTTTTTGACTTTTGACTGTCAAATGACCATTTTGCCCATGTAGTTGACTGTGGAGCAATTAGGGTTTTTGACTGTGCAACTTGATGCTGTGAGTCTTGAAACTTGACATATGGATGCTTGACAATGTTTATAGGCATTTGGGACTTGATTGGACACTTGGAAAACTCAATTTCTTTGCCAGAACCAAAACCCTAATTTTGACTGTGTTAGGAGGCAATTGGACTGTGCAAACCTTGAGGGATTTTGAACCATGATCTTGGCAAATCTTGAAGAATATGGGAGGGCAAATTTTGGGGTAAAACAACTGTCTAAAGGACCTTTGCACAGTTTAATTCCTTTTTGAGTAGGTAGATACTTTTAAGTACTTGCTCTTTTGAAAACAAAAACAAAACTTTTCGCACTTACACTCTCTTCAAAACAAAAATCCTTTTCAAACCCACAAGCATAAAGAAAAGCAAACTTTTGAAAACACAATGAGCAAGTACCTAAGAGCCCGTGGATAACCACGGATAGAAAGGGTGCTAACACCTTCCCTTTCTATAATCTACCTCCCAAACCCGAGAAACAATCTCAAAAAGGAATTTTTCTGTGCTTTTGTCCTTTCCTTGTTGGATAAAATAAAAGACGGTGGCGACTCTTGCTCACCGCGACATTTTGCAAAAACAAACGCAAAACGCGAACCATCATTCCAAAACAGTCAGTTCTCATTCCCACTGATCACAACATGCATTTTGATGTGATAATTTTGTTCATATATTGTTCCTAAAAATCCTGAAATGATGGCACACCTTAATTGTTTGATTTGAAACTTATGTGATTTTGTGATTTTGTGACAATTCCGTGACTTTCATGCCACTTTTCTCCATTCTTGGTTTATCATTTCATGTTCTACTTGTGATGGTTCTATTTTACTCTTTGAGATCTACAACTTTGGTTTTAATTTTGTTTGATTTTGTTGAGAAATGAAAAAGTTATGCTAGTGTGAAGTTTGGTTGTTGAACGTGATTTTAGGGCTTCCAAAATCGTTTTGGTTGGTTTTGATGCATGGACAAGGTTGAAGATGGAGAGGTGGCATGTTTTTATTGGCTGAGCAGGATTTTTGTTCTTTATTGACTTAAGTTGGACCATGACCAATTGATATATGTCACATGCACTTTGTACATCAATTTCTTTTCTTTTATTTTTTATTTTCATTTTGTTTTACTATTTTATTAAAATACCTCTTATTATCTAAAAAATCCAAAAAATTTCATGAAATTATTGCAATGTCTTATTTAATTTTATATGAATTTTATTTTCATTTTTAATTTGTTTTGACAATTAATTCTGATTTTATGATTAAATGTGTATATTTTGGTATAGTTTGAATGTTAGGGTTTTGTTCTTGAACCTTCCCTTTGATTTTTTATCCCAATTTTTTCACACATATAGTCACATGTATATAAGACACTTTGATGTTTGTTTGATATTTTTGTAATTAATTTTTGGTCAATTTTGAATTTCCTTTTGAGGCTTACCTTGTGTGGTCAATTGTTTTTGTATTGGCTAATATTATATATTTGTTTGAACACCTTTTACACACAATTTTAAGCCCATTTTTGAGACACATTGAGCTTCTGACTTCACCTTGATATTTCTAATTTCTCATGTTTTTTTCAAGCTTCTAACTATTTTCGTGATCTATGCATTGTTTGCCTACTTCTTTTGATACTTATGTGCTATTGTTTGATGTTTGATATTGTATGAACACCTCTTGCACATATCCTTTAGGAATATTTTATAGCACACATTTGCCTCTGACTTCACTTTACTTTGATGATTTTGAACCACTTTTCAAGCCACCTAACTATTTTCTATGTATGACCCAATGCATGTCTCTTTGTATGAACATTTGTGTTGATTCTTGAAGTGTTTAGGGATGCACTTGTGCAACCATTAGAGGTTCAGTTTCCCACTTTTGCTCACTTGTTTTACCATGTATTAGAGCCTCCTCACTTTAATTTATAGGTCCTTTCATGCAGCTTTACTTTCATTTGCAATTGTGTGAAGTTGAACATGCGTGCTTGCCTAGTTTTGCCTTTCTCCTTTGAGCTTTCTATGCTTAATTCTTCTCAATACTTGTGATACTTTAACGAGTGATTTAATATGTCATTTTCCTCTTACTTTTATGGTTTTACAACTTTTTACTATGATTCCTCTTCATCTACCCCTTTCTTGTAGCTTGTGTGCCAGTAGGAGCATGTTTAGGTCTTGGTTTTGTCCAGTACTTATCTCTATCTTCGAGAATGCTTTGCCATGATATTTTTATGATTTCTTGAGGTCTATTATGTGTATTAACACCATGAATTAGCTTTTAACTTCAATCATTTAAATTCTTAGAGCCATGCCTAATTGCTCACAAACTTGTATTCACTTCACTTCACAACTTTGAATGATGTTTGTCTGCTTTGGTGCTTGTATAATGAATAATGCCTATTTGAACTTCTTATTGATCTTTAGACTTGTAATAATTGAATAACATGTCTATGTTTGTATCTACCTCTTCCAATATCCCTTCTATTTCAACTTGTTTTGTTTGATAGCATTGCACGAGGACTTATGTCCACTTAGGATTATGTGGTTGTCTTTCCTTATATGATTTAATTGTGAATATTTCTCAAGTATGCTTATGTGATGATTGTTGTATCACAAAATTTTCCCTCCCATTTTATTCAAGACATTATCCTAATGCTTAAGGTTGCTCAAGAATTGATCATACAAATTCTCTCCAAAGCAATGGATCCACAACTAGGGTTTCACTTTTCACAAGAAAGTTTTCGTTTCAAAGGTCTTAAATATAACTCATGGTCTCTTATATGTCTCCAAGAATTCTCATACCAAGTTTCAAGCCTTGCATCACAAGTTTGCTCGGTCAAAGATTCAGATGACTGGAAATTAACTATATTGGGCAAAAGGTCAATTATGGTCAACATACAATCAAACTTCAAGATTTTTGGTCAACATCAAGATTTTGAAGTCATATTCATAATTTTATCAATGGTTGATCATGATTCCTCCAGAAAAACCCCCAAATCATCAAAAGTCAAAAGTTGCCAAGTTAGGGTTTCCTTAAGAGAAATCAACTGAACTTTGACTAAGCATAACTTTCACATGATTAATCAGTTTTTCCCTAACCAAAGCTTATTTTGAATAAAATTCAATTTTCTACAACTTTATCTATCTAAGCTCAAGTCCAGAAAATGCTTCATTTGAGAGATATGGGTTAATACATCGCATGTCATTTCAAAAGTCAACAAAAAGACACTTTTTTGTCAAGGCAACTTACATCAAGATAAAGTCTTCAAATGCAAAAATGATCAACATGGATATTTTAGAGGACACCTTGAGATTTCTAAAAAGTTTAAGATTACCTTCAAAAGATGAAAATTGAGAGAGTTATGACCAGAGCGAGTTGGAAAATTTTGAGCAAATGCATGAAGTTCAAATTGAGCAAACTTGATATTTTGGAATATTGGGCCATTGTTTCAAAGTCCAAACGTGTATTACACTTCTCATACATCTCAGATCTTGTTCATGCGCCCCTTGATCTATTGTATTTTAAATATTTTAATTTATTCATTAATAATTCAAAAATAAATAAGATAAAATATGAGGCTTCTTACACAAGGTCCAAACTCATCCCATCTTTGACCTAATTCATGCTATTTAATCTTCACTCTTCATATAAGCCAACAACGAAATCCTTGCCTCAAGAAACTTGTCAAAAATCTCAAGTTTTTTCAAGAACCCTAAAAACTTGAAACCCTATTCATAGTCTCTTTCACTACAAACTAGCCACTCCATTCACTCCCAACAATCATACAGAGTAAGAATGGATCAAATTTGATGGTTCAAAGCTCATGAAATACATACGCATTCATCACCAATTTCATGATCTTGACAAAACTCTTATTTTGATTTTCGTTTTGTTTTAAGCCATACTAATGCCACTAATATGTTTCTGAGATGTGTTTGTACAGGTTTAGATCATCATAATGATTCCATGCAATCCATATCGTGAGATTCCATACTTGCACTGATTCACATCTTTTTGTTATACCCCTCAAACCAGGCCATTTCAGTCCAAAACAACCATCTTATTGAACATGCGACCCTAGATTTATGGGGTAGGGTACTTTTAGCTTTCTAATAGTTTCTATTTTGCAGGTTTGATAAAAGAAGGTTACCGGAGAAGACGGTCGGAGTTAGGGCTCTGGCGCCTCTCCGATTTAGGTAGCTTTTTTATATTATATATGTTTCATTTTGATTTATATACCAGATGTATAGCCACCCCACTGACAGAAACGCATGCGTTAAGGCATTTGTGTCAAAGGGTATGGGTTCGATCACTGCCTTTTTCTGCTTTTTTTTTCATAATTTTCTATATTTTGCAGGATTGAGTACAAAACGCATTGACTTTTGTTCTTTGATACAGGCGCGCTCTTGGCTTGGTGGTGAAGGTGCTGAGTGAAAGGGTGGAGGGCGTGTGTTCAACACCCAACCCTGGTAACTTTTTTAAACCCTTATTTTTTTTCTATTTTCACTTATAAAACCCTAAATTCATCAAACTAAACCAATTTTTTATCAATTAATTTTTCACAAACCCTAATCAACATTATGGTTTAGTTTTTTTTGTTAATTAATAAACTTTCTTCTTTT
Source organism: Vicia faba (assembly GCA_948472305.1). NCBI lineage: Eukaryota > Viridiplantae > Streptophyta > Magnoliopsida > Fabales > Fabaceae > Vicia > Vicia faba. Next base: position 8,186 of record CATIWC010000328.1, on the reverse strand, counting down.
TTCAAATTAAAATGAATTAGGGTTTTTAGGTTTTTAATTAATCAAAATTAATTAGTGTAATACAATGGAGAACTGTCTTGGTTTTGCATTTTATCACAAATGTTGCAGATAACAAGAGTCTCCACTGACTTTTCTTTTATCCAATAAGGAAAGGGTGAAAAGAACAGGAAATACCTTCGAGATTTTTGAGTTTGGGAGGTAGATTATGAAAAGGGAAGGTGTTAGCACCATTTTCATCTGTAGTTATCTACATGCTCTTAATGGCTAGCTCACTTTGTTTGAAAATGCTTTGTGTTATGTACTTTGAAAATATTTTGAAATTTGTCAATAGTTAGGCAACTTTGTAATGATTCTTGTATTGGTTAAGAATGCGTACAAAGTGTTCATTTGAAAATATTTTGAAAGTTTGACACTGAGAAATGTTTTTGTTTTGAAAAATATGAGCAAGTGATTAAGAACTATCTACCTATTCAACATCTTTCGTATTATTTTCCTCCTCCTTTAGATAGTGTTATCCTACTATTAGTTAGTAGGAAGCCCTATCGCTGTTTGTGAAGGGACAAGTGCAGGTTATTGTACAGTCATTGAAGGCAACTCGTAGGGGCGCTTTAGTAATTCGTAAGGGACTAGATCATTTACCGAAGGCAACATCAGAAGGGTCATCAAGGGACTACGATCTTTTTAATCGAGGGACAGTGCTAAAGCATCCCCACGTTTGAGGGACATGATTATGTTTCCTAAGGCAACAAGTGAGGTTACCCTAGAGGTGTGAGTGTGAAGAGTGATTTGTTTTCAGTTTATTTATCTTGAAATTAGGGTTTTCTACGATTGTTTTTAATCTTGCCTTACAAACCCTATTAGCATACATCTAACAGTTATATACAAGGCATAAAAATATAAGTGCAGTAAAAATGGGGGGAATAAAAATACCCTAATTAAACTATTACAAACCATAAACAAATACATAATTGGGAACAAACTTGAAAGTAATAAAATACACGAAAGTAAAAGGAAAAGGAAAAGTAATTTGTCTTATGACTGTTTGATAGAAAAGTTTGATGATTAACCTAATAACCTGATTAATTTTAATTAATAAAAAAGGAAATTGATTAAAAAACCTAAAAAACCGTAAGTTGATTTTAATTAAAAAAGTTTAGTGGAAAACCTAAAAATCTAATTAATTTATTAATTAAAAAAGAATTGATTAAATGAAAACCTAAAAATTAATTAGGGTTAATTAAGTAAAAACCTAAAAATTAATTAGGGTTTGTGAAAATGTTAGGATTTTGAAAAAAAAAAGGTTCTTTGTAAAAATAGGAAAAGGAAAGAGTAAGAAGAAGAGAGAATCGAAAGAAAATAAACCAAATGGTAGGGGTGGATGTTAAACTCACGCCCTCAGCCAATTCGGACAACATGTTCACCATTGGGCCAAGCGCGTCTTGGTTATAGGAGACAACTTCAGGGCATTTTGTAAATTACCCTACAAAACATGAAAATATAAGGAAAATAAATGGCAAAAGGCTGGATCGAACCCATACCCTTTGATACCAACGCCTTAACGTGCACGCTTCAATCGCTGGGGCGGTAATATATCAGTTTATTTATATCAAACGATATATATATATATATATATATATATATATATATATATATATATATATATATATATATATATATATATAAAGAAATTGCTTGAACTGGAGAGGCGCCGAAGTCCTAGCTACAGTCGTCTTCTATGACTGCCTTCTTATTCAACCTGCAAAAATGTAAAAGGTTAGCAAGCCAAAAACACCCTATCCCACTAAATTGAGGGTTACAAGTTCAATGGGACAATTATTTAGAGCTAAAACAGCTTGGTTTAGGAGCTATGGTGAAAACGATGTAGATCGGTGCAAAGATGGTAATTCAAGATTCTGATTGCATGAGACCTCCATGACGGGTCATTCCTGCATTGTTGAACCTTATGAATATGTTAAACGAGTTAGCATACAAGGAAATACAAGGAAAACAAATATATGGAATTTATGTAGTTTCAAACCGACATGACATGTATGTATGCTTTTACACCCTTTTGATCATGGAGATCGATCCAGTCTTACCGTACTTAGTTCCTGGAAGTGAATGAGATGGACTTTTTGTAGTGAAAGGGTTGCGATAAGGGTTTGAAGTTCTTTAGGGTTCTTTGAATTTTTTTGAGATTTTTGAAAAGTTTTTTAGGAAAGGGTTTCATGTTCCTTTTGCATGAGAATTAATCAGAATACATAAGACAAATTAGGTCAAAGATATGGGCTTGGACCTTGTAAGAAAGGCCTTGTATTATTTCATTTAATTTTGACTTAAATTAATAAAAAAAACAAAAAAAAATAAAATTAAAGGGTAAAGGGTGCATGAGCAATATTTGAGGTGTATGAGGAGTGTAATACACATTTGGACTTTAAAACAACGACCCATTAGTCCAAAATATCAAGTTTGCTCATTTGAACTTCATGCATTTGCTCAAAATTTCCAATCTTGCAATGGTTCTAAATCTCTCAATTTTCATCTTTTGAGGTTACCTTGGACTTTTTGGAAATCCCAAGATGTCCTCTATAATCTCTAATGTTTATCATTTTTGTATTTGAATACTTTATCTTGATGTAAGTTGCCTGTACAAAAAGTGTCTTTTTGTTGACTTTTGAAATGACCTGTAATGTATTGACTCATATCTCTCAATGAAGCATTTTTTTGGACTTGAGCTTAGAGAGACAAAGTTGTATAGAATTTAATTTCCTTCAAAATGAGCTTTGGTTGTGGAAAAACTGATGAAGCATGTGAAAGTTATGCTTGGTCAAAGTTCAATTGACTTCTCTTAAGGAAACCCTAATTTGGCAACTTTTGACTTTTGATGATTTGAGAGTTTTCCTTAAAGAATCATGATCAATCCTTTATCAAATGATGAATATGAGTCCAAAATATTAATGTTGACCAAAATCTTGAACTTTGACTGTACATTAACCATAATTGACTTTTTATCCAATATAATTAATTTTCAGTCATCTGAGCAGTTGATTGAGCAAACTTGTGATGCAAGGCATGAAACTTGACATGAGAATTCCTTGATACATATAAGGAACCATGGAATCCATTTGAGACCTTTGAAACCCAATATTCTTTGTGAAATGTGAAACCCTAATTGTGGACCCATTGCTTTAGGAGGAGAATTTGTCTGATCAATTCTTGAGCAACCTTGAGCATTTGAGAACCCTGGGAGAATGTCTTGAATAAAATGAGAGGGAAATTTTGGGGTAAAACAATTAGGTTATTAGGTTAATCGTTAAAAACTATTTTCTAAACAAAATCAATGCAAGCGATTTCCTTTTCCTTTTCCTTTCTTACTGCTTCGCGTGTTTTATTATTTCTGCATTTTTCGATTATTGTAACTGCTTACGCTTTGTAATAGTTAATTATGGTTTCTTTTTTCCCACATTTTATTACTTGTGCCCCCATCCCGAAGCCCTGTAATAGCGTAGACTTTTATTTTTTCGCACTTACATTTTTATGCTTTGTATACATTACTATTAGCTTAATAGGGTTGTATGGTAAGAATAAAAACAGACGATAGCAAAACCCTAATACAAGATTATAATGAACTAAATTGAATAAACTCACACACTCATATCTCTAGGGTAACCTTCCTTGTTGCCTTCAATAAAAATAGTCATGTCCCTCTAACATGGGGACGTTTTAGCATTGTCTCTCGATTAAAAGATCGTAGTCCCTCGATGACCCTTTCGATGCTGCCTTCGGTAAATGATCTAGTCCCTTACGAATTGGTAAAGCACCTCTACGAGTTACCTTCTATGACTGTACAATGACCCACGTCTTTCCCTCCATATCCAATTATATGACTTCCTACTAACTAATGGTAGAGTAACACTATCTAAAGGATATGGAAAGAACGATAAAGACTTTGAAGTAGGTAGATAGCTCGTAATCGCTTGCTCACAAATGAAACAAATGATTTTTCAAACAAACACTTTCAAAAATGTTTTCAAACAAACACTTTGTATGTATTCTCAAGAATCATTACAAAGTTGCCTTACTACTGGCATTTCTAAATATTTTTCACACACACACTCACAAAGGCATTTTTTCAAAGTGAGCTAGCGATAAGAGCTCGTAGATAACTATAGATGGAAAGGGTGCTAACACTTTCCATTTTCATAACCTACCCCCCAAACTCAAGAAAATCTCGAAGGTCTTTCCTATTCTTTTCACCCTTTCCTTATTGGATAAAAGAAAAGTCGATGGTGACTCTTGCTATCCGTAACATTTGCGATAAAATGCAAAAAAAGTAAGTTCTCCCACCGTATTACAATAATGATGAGTCCTTGATGTTTTAAATTCTAACTTGTACACTTCTCCATCTATTTCACTTTACTCCACCCTTGTATGCCATGATAAGTTAGACCTTTGACACATAAGACTTCACTTTTTAATGTGCTCACTTATTTCCCTTTCTTGAGACTCCTAAGTCCATACCTCATATGCATGACCCTTAGGGGATTGTTTGGTGTCTCTTAGTGCTTACTTTTATACTATTATGCTTCCCTTTCATTGTTTTCCACTTACTTAGGACTTATGCCTATTCTTGCAACTTGTTTGAGTTTCATCTCCCTTCGTCATATGTGCTTGTCTTTAATTAATAATGTTTGCTAACATGTAATTTTTTGTGATGACTTGTGATGTCTTTAATATTGTTTAGACTTATTTATTCACCCTTGTCTCTCATTTTCTTTCTTACTTTGACAATGTTTGAAGTTTTGTCTTCTAATTGCCTGCTTGCACTTCTATTTTCTAGTTAGGTAATTTCTTCCACTTCTTGACCCTTCATACCATGATTAGGGTAGTATAAGACCTATAACATGTTAGGATCATAACCTTACTGATATTTTTCTTGTGCTTTCATGCCATGTCTTTTAGTTATTCAACCATTGCTTCTTTTTCTGGCTTCTCCACTTGTCTAAGTATGATAGTTCTTAGGTTAGGAGATGTCTATCTCTTGCATGAATTATCTCTTTTCTTCTTTAACTTTTATTTTTTATTAATGTATTTACATATCTCTTTCACCTTAGTTACTTGCTTAGGTATCTGCCTATATGCATGTTTGGTTGACGTATTGCCATCTTCTTCTTTACTTGATGTTGATGTTTTGCCATCTTTGCTTCTTTCCTATTCTGGTTTTGCTTGATAGTTTACCATCATCTTTCTTTACTTGTGATTGATGTATTTCCATCTCTTCTTTTATCTTGCCTTGATTATATGATATCTTAGTTAAGTGTTTGTATGCTACTTGCTTATCTAAGTATGTATGCTTTAGGTATCTTATCTAAGTGCCTAATTATGATGTTTGCTTGCTTTCATTGTCTTATCTAAGTATTTGATTGCTTGCCTTCTTCTTCTTATTCTTCTCTCCTTGTGAGATTGCATGCTTACCATATGATCCTTTATTTTATTCTTGTCCAAGATTGAATTAGATAAACATTGGGATTGCTATCCATGAATGACAACATTAGGTATACATCCTTTAACCTAACTGTAGGTCCACAAGCATGACAACAAGTAGGATCGAGACCCCCGTTTTGTTTAGTTTTCCCTCTTTTGCATTCATTTAAAACTAAAACTTCTTTTCTTATTATAAATCAAAAACACTCTAACATTACTCAAATTCTTTCATAACTAAAGGAAAAGTATTCGGATCCCCCACCTTCTGAGGGACCATCTGAGATACTCTCCTAATAAAACACTCAACAAATGCAAACCTTTTTGTCTTCAGACTTTTTCTTTTAACCTTTTAAAAATGAGAATTACTTAGATACCCACCACTTCGAGGGATCATCTAACGTATTATCCATAAAAAACACACAACAAACTAAAACACCTTTTTAGGTGAACTACGAGTGCCCTGATCTCTCATAACAAAACACTCAACAAATGCAAACCTTTTGTCTTCAGACTTTCTTTTAACCTTTTCAAAAAGGAGAAGTACTTAGATACCCCCACTCTTATGAGAGACCATCTAACATATTATCCAAAAAAATACACAATAAACTAAAACACATTTTTAGGCGAACTGTGAGTGCCTAATATCTCATTGCACTAAGAGGGTATGTAGGCACAAAGGTTCACAATCGCGGTGGACACAACTAATAAAAACTTTCTTTTTGTACACACTCTTGCATGCATTCCCTTAGAATTAAGCTTTATAATTTTACACACTTTTTATTAGAACAAACTTGAGTGGATCTTGTGGAGTACCATAAATGTGAGGGGTGATAATACCTTCCCCTTGTATAATCGACTTCCTTGTCCTTTCTCTTGGTCGCGATACCATGTTATTTTCTTTCTCTCAGATTTACTCAGTATTTCCTTTCATCCTATTGGGATAAATAAAATTAATGGCAACTATTTCTTTTCCACCTTCGTGTTTGATGATTTCTCGAGGTACGACAAGTGTATGCAAGCATTCTTTATCGCAAAAGTGACCCATAATGTCAAAATGATCAAAAATTAGCAACAAATGAGAAACTGTATCCATGATTTTTGAGGCCTCTCCTCTTGCTTATAACTCAATAAATTCTTGCTCAAAAATCACAAAATTTGGATCAATGGAGAGAGAGAAAAAAGTTGAAGAAGTTTCATGTTAAAAAGATTCTAGAAATGATGCTTGGAAGGACATGTAAAAAGCCTTGGAAGTTTGACCTTTGAACCTGATCAAACACTTAGAAAAAGTTTATAAGCTATGGTCAAAATTAGCCAAAGGATGTCTTGACTTTGAGTGATGATAACTTGCAAATTAATGGACCAAATGATGAATCTCTTAAAGCATTGGAAAGGTAGAAACTTAATCTACAACTTTGGTGTTGATTGTAAATACTTCAAAAATATTTCTAAGTGTTGAGAACCAAAGTTGAATAACACACCACTTCTTGATCAAATAACTTTTTATCCATGGACTTTTTGAATTTCAATCCTTTTATAACTTGTAGTAGGATGTTTTCTCTTTGTCTTGATCATTAGTTTGCAAAATTCTGATAATTGTGGAGAGAGATACAGAGCTGGCAAGATGATAAGATGAACATGACTTTTCCACACTTAGAATTTTTCTCAAAAATCGAATTTCTTCAAATTTGGTAATTTTGTGATTCTCTTGAAATTTCTTGACCAAATCTCTTGTTTTCATGAATGTTGACTCAAAATGATCTCTTTTGACCAAAAATCCAAAATGTTGACTTTTTTCAGTGCAATCAATTCTCAACTCCCTCTATCCAATTTTAATCTTCTAATGAACTGTGATGATAAAAAATAACACATAGCTGCCTTGAAGCAAGTATAAGACCATGGAATCATGTTTTGTTCAAAAAGTGAGTCAAAAATAGGAGAGTGTGGTCATCTTCCAAATCAAATGAGATCTCAAACATCTGATGACCATGTGAACTTGTTGAGATAATTTGGAGTATAAGAAGCCCTTGTAGCCTGAAAATACCATGAGATTAAAGAGAACCACTCGCACAAGATACCTTAGTCCTATAACCATGTAACAAATGTAAAATATGCATATGTATGATGAAATGCATAAGCTAGTGAGGGTTAAAAGCAAGATGAAATTTTTTATGGGTACAACACATAATTATTGGTTATTTTGCACACCCCCACTGAGCAATATCCCATCTTTATCATGTTCCACATATTGATTAAAGTTCACATGCAAAATTTTCTCTCTCTTGACTCCTCATCCTCCAATCGTTTTTATTTATCATTATGCATAAATATTTAAAAATACGATATTAAAATACACTAAAAATACCAATTTCAAAAATAGGTAAAAGAAAATTACTCCAAAACATAATTCAAACTTGAGGAAAATATCATTTACATTCACCCCATCGTTTTGGCGTTGGTTTCGTGCAAGTCTGAATTATGGTGATGAAGATGTGAACAAAATGACGACATTAATCAATCGAAAAAATAATATTATAATAAGTAGAAAAGTATTTCCCGATATTATTAATTTATCATAAAAATTCTTTATAAAATAAATAATTAAAATGTAAAAATAACTATAAATAATTAAATAAAATTATATACATAAAATAAATTGTTGAATAAATAATAAAACTTAACTTATATATAATATATATATATAT